>OX297853.1:20453486-20581781 GCA_946477585.1 Cheilosia urbana | reverse complement strand
AAATTCAGTTTGCAAGATTCTGAAAATAATCAAAGAAAACTTGCGGTGATATTTTGGCGCAGGGACATAAGTCCACGAGACTAAATTCGCGTGTGTTTTTTACTCTTATTTTCTCATGTTGTCGAAAGCTAAAACAAAAAAGTCGTTTGAGAAAATAAATTGGCATTTTTAGCCTTCGAAAATTTGAGAAAATAAAAGTAAAAACTTCGCACGACCGGCCATGGTGTGCGTCGATTTCTCTTTGATTACTTTCAGAGTCTTGCAAGCCGAATTTCGATTTTTTAATTTTTTATATATATATACATGTTCGGCGAACTTCGTCCCGCCCAATATTGACTTTTTGACCTAAAATAATTTGAATTTGGAGCATTCACTATTCACCAGAAGTTTACTTTTTTTGATCCAAAATATCTTTTGACAAATGCGATCTCACTGTATACTACGATCAAATCCAAAAAAAAAAAAATAAAAATAAAAGTAGCACTCCAAAATAGTACAAAATAATGGAAAAAAAATTTTTACAAACCTCCAATTTCCCTTTCAAAGTTTCCATTTTTTTCGTCGTATGAACCTTCCTTAGGCGTAGACGAACACAACAAAGAAAAGATAGCTCAGATCCAAAGAGTATCAAGTTCCCTCATATGAAAAATGTTGTGATAGGTGTTACCATCTCTGAGATTGAAAGGGAGACGCACGGAAAATTCAAGACGCTTAAATACGAATGGCAAATCATTCTGAATAAGGTGAATCCGAGCAATGAGAATGTTTGCCTTTAATTTTTCCCCTCGCAACCGTCACTTGGATGACATTTGATTTGATCTTTCACCATCAAATCAAACGCGTTCCGTTACAAAGTTTCGGTGCATTAAAGTTGCGCAGCAAAATTATAACTGCCCGGAACATCCAAAGAATTCAAAAATTCAACTAATCCCCATAAATTTTTGTTTACACGACAAAGAGTAGCATAGTATGTCCCTTCCTTAGGCACATGCGAATTCAAACCAAAAGTCATAAAAATCCAGCAATCCGTTCCCGAGTTATGAGTACATATCCGGACGTCAGCCTCTTTTACATTTAGCTGTACCCAACTGGATTTGCTCGTACCTTTCGTATTAAGTCCTGCTCACATTCTGCAAAGTGCTTTATTTGTACAATGTCCATTAATATTTTTAATTATATAACTTCAGAAATAGCGTTTGGTTTTATTTTTGAATGAGAAGTGCCGCAACCCGTTTTCCTATCCCGCCAATGTTTTGTAAAGTACCAACAATAGGGTCCATAACTATCCTCTCTGTCAAACTTGAAGCAACCATACATATCCCAAAAATTTCAATCGTCTCAATAAAACTGTTTCGGAAATCGACATCAGCACCACTTATAGGGTCAAAAAGTATCCTATCTTTCAAGCTGGAACCAACCATACACATCCACAAAATTTCATTGAAATCGATTGAGCAGTTTCGGAGATTGACGACAGCGCCACCTATCGGGTTTAAATTTTGGGAAGAACTTTTTCTTTTTTTAAGTGTTATATGGTGTTGATTTGAGCAATCGGTCCATAAATAAGAATTTTCAAAAAAGCGACCCCAGCGCCCCCTATAGGGCCTAAAATAAACATAAAGCATCCGGAGCTATACTGGTTCAGCCGTGATGGTCAGTCATACATACGCACGAACGTTTTTATATATTAAGATTAAAATATTGCCTCAGTTAAAATTTAATTTCTCTTTAGTTAATAAAAATTGCAAAGTACCAACTTGACTTTTTAATTTTACTTTGTTCTTAGTCGACAGTGAGAATTTACTTCACATTAAAAGGGAAATAAAACCACTTAGAGTTTTCGGAATTTATTTCCCACCTTACATGGGAACTAAGTCCACTTCACGAAAGTGTTTTTATTTCCCTTTAGGTAGGAACTAAGTCCTTCAGTGAACTTAGTTCCCGGGGACTTATTTCCCTGCACCACAATTCAATTTAATTGCCTCATTTGGCGAGAGAAGTGACACATCAGGTGTCCAATAATATTTTAGTTCAATAAGAGAGTTTAATAAACAATCTGCCCATTTTTATTTATTTTTGTTTGTTTATATCGTTCAAACATTCTAAATTGCTAGCATGTTTCATAAAACATCCCGATAGATAAATACATCCATCTGATGTATACAAAAAATCTAACAAGTCATCTGCAAAAAGCCTCCCTTCAGTCCCATCCCAAAGAAGTCACCTACAAATTACGTACAAGTGTCGCTATGGGCTAAACCACAACAACTCTGAGCATGAACCTTTTGGAACAAATTACCCCCAGAGCTGTCCATTGCCAGTTAACTACTCACATGGGCGGACATTAATATCAAGGGACTCCACTTGATATAAACCATTGGATCCAAATCTCCCTATTCAACTCGACCTTGATATAGCCCATCCCTTTCCGGCCGACTTACCGATTAGTCGACTTTTATTTTATGCGTACGTTATAATTGTGTAATTAGCAAGGATCTGGCTCGTCGTTTGTATTCTTTGTGAGTGCAAACGCGAGTGTGTGCGGAACTGAATGTTTGTTGAATTGCTTTTCGCCCTTCCCCTTACCCGATTGCTATTAACTTTTCTCCTTTTCTGACCGTTTTTTTTTTTTGTGCACACAGAAATATACTCGATTGCTAACTTTTGTGTTTGTTTCTTTCTTTTTTCTACTTTCGTTTTTGCCTGGACTTTTGTCTCTATACTCGATGCCTAACGCCTGGTTGGATCGGTATGGCCATATACGAACTCCTTGTTGCCGATTGTGACGATGACGATGACGATGACGATGATGACGATGATGACGATGATGCCGATGGTGTTGGTGGTGGTGGTGGTCGTCGTGTTGATGCTGCCTGTGCCTGGTTGTTGGATTTTTATTATTGTTGGCTGTGTTTTCTGCTGGAGCAGGAAATGGACTTTGGCACCATTATGTGTTGGGCGGATAATAACGTCGGACAGCAGAAGGAGCCTTGCGTATTTCACTTAATTGCAGCCGGAAAGCCAGAAATACCAACGAATTGTACAGTGGTTAACCAAACATCGGATTCATTAGAGGTTTATTGCATTGAAGGTATGTATCTCTATACATTTACATATAGGTATACCTACATATGAAATCAGAGCTCATAGAATATTACTGGGTTTATATCGTGTTTTTTGTTTTTTGTTTTTGTTGACATTTAGAAGAATGAAATGTAATTCCATTGCGAGGATTTTAATTCAATTTCAATTTGAATTTTTAAACTGGTAAATATAACTCCTTTTGAGGGGCATGTGCTTTTAAAATGGTGAGAGCACAACGGGGATACGGGTTTAGTGCTAATAATGTGAACAATTATTTCTGAAAGACTGATAATTGATAATATCAATCAATGAAATCACTGCAAAGTGCTCCGCATTGAGCTCAGTGGCGGCTACTAATTTATGCCGAGTTTCCATTGTAACATTAGTTACCTATAAGTTATTACATTCATTAGTTAAAGTTTGTAAAAAGATTCGTTAGAAATAGATTCAATTTTAATTTTGCATGCTTTTGTAATATAATAACTTAATTTAAAAAATGAAAATAAATTAAAAGTATTCAGGACATTTATGAGTACGTGAAAATGGTCTGTGTAGGTCTCACTGGAATACTAAATATGGGGAAACACATATTGCACCTTCATAAGTTTCCTGTCAAAGTATCCTTAGCAGCGTTGCCACTTAAAAAAAATTAGATCTGACCCAAAAAGTGAACTAGCTAGATTCAAGATAAGGGAAGTAGATTTCAAAATCATAGTATACATAGCGTTTGTAATAATTCTTTCACGTAATTGGCTAAACTTTTCAGAACAGGCAGACAGGAACCAAAACCAAGCCAAAGGTATCACATCTTTGACAGAAAATTGAAAACAATATAATAAATGTCAGAAAATTGCAATAAATTTTGTGTTTAAAGTGAAGTTTGATGCAATTTATTTTTTTTAAATGTGATTCCGGGTTCACATGAAAAAGTGGAAAACATTTCTTTATTAAATTTAATTTTTTTTTTTTATTAAAATTGAAGCAGATTAAATGAGGGATTTCTACACTGAAACAGATATGAAGAATTTAACAACAGTGCAAAGAAGGGAGCAGATATTAATTTTGATTCCAAAATTGAAGTACCTAAATCTACTTTAATTGAAGTTAAGTAAGTTTTAAGTGGTTAAGTTTTAAGGGCCGATGTTGATTTTAAATAAATTATTGAGGAAATTATTGTCATTTCTTTTTATTATGATAATATTGGTACGGTTCAATTTATGTATGGAACAAAATATCGGCCAAATAGCCGCCGCGACACACCTCAATCCGATGGTCCAAATTTTCGATGACGTTGAGGCATAATTGAGGTTATATGCCATTAATGTGCCGAATTATCTCATCCTTTAGCTCTTGAATTGTTGCTGGTTTATCCACGTACACCTTTTCTTTCAAATAACCCCAAAGAAAGAAATCCAACTGTGTCAAATCACATGATCTTGGCGGCCAATTGACATCGCCACTACGTGAGATAACACGGCCATTGAATTTGTTGCGCAAAAGAGACATTGTTTCGTTAGCTGTGTGGCAAGTGGCACCTTCCTGTTGAAACCACATATCGTCCACATCCATATTTTCCAATTCGGGCCATAAAAAGTTCGTTATTATCTCACGTGAGAGGTGCAATTGTTGGGCGAGACGACGAGTTGAGGTGGACGGCTCTTCAGCCACACTATCGCGAACAGCAGCAATATTTTCTGCAGTACGAGCTGTACAAGCATGCACTGGTGTTTCCATATCTCCTACAGACCCGGTTTGCTCAAATTTTTGCACAATTTTTCCGATTGTAGGTACGCACATTTGGACGATTAAATTGACCGAAAAAATCACGAAGTGCACCCTATGCTTTTTGATTTGAACGCCCATTTTCATAATAAGCCTGAATAACTTTAACACGTTGCTCGATTATGTATCTTTCCATGGTTCAAATTGTGTTGGTCTGAAATTGAGAAATGTCAAATGAAATGCAGAAAAAAACTTGACGTTTAGGTGAGGGTTCACATTCAACATCGGCCCTTAAAACCCAACCACCCTTTAGTATCGCTGCTTCTTAGTTTTTCAGGAGATTGCTTTACTACAAAGTTGCCTTCTCAGCTTTAGAAAACAGCGTATTCATATGTGATAGCATTGCTGACTTTCTTTTACGAATGGCGATAACTCAAGAGTCTCTGCACTCCAACTGGAGTCGCTACGTCACTAGATACCGTCCTTACATCAGATGAAATGTTAAACCGAATAGGGCTGACAACAGAATAACAGGCTGGCAAATGGCTTCTTAGGTGGACCGTTCTTATTTCGGATGTGGGCCAATTCCAAAGATCAAATTTGTATTTTGCCACCTAGTTGAACAAAATAGTTGGCGCAACAGGTCCGGAGAGACCATAGGCCTAGCTTCTTTTTTTTTTTTCTTTTTTTTTTTGTAACGAATGGAAGGGATCTACAATTTTATGCCGACTCCAAACGGCTAATTGAGAAAAAATCCTATCCTATAATCCACGGCGCCTACACTTATGCGATCAAGGTGCTGGAAAATAAGCCTTTTAGTCCTCCTGGGACGAATAACTCGGTTAATTCCTTTCGAATGTCTAATTCGTCGAATTCAAATAGCCTCTTAATATGCACTGCCTCGACTTCAAAAAGGGTGTTAGAGGGAAACTGTTCAAGGATTTTAAAATTCAAAATAATTGTCCAGTAAACTGCGTTATCGATGGGCGACTTTAGTCTTGGCCACAAAGTACTCAAAACCCCTTTGCCCGTACAAAGTGAATACATTTAAGGAAATATTTTCTGTGTCCATAATTGGACTTCTGAAATTGTCTTTTCATAATAAGTATAGACACGCCCGTAAGTATCGTTATATCGTTAGGGCGCTAACCTATTTTCATGAACATGCAAAAGACGTATCAATCATATATCGTATTTCGTATAGGTCACCCGATGACCGTACCTCCCCGATCCCCGTTCTTTTGCTGTACCTCATCAATTCAAATCCTCCGTATATACAACTTCACCCTGCACAGAAATAAAAACCACCCACAACTATTGGGAAACAAAAACCCACCCAACACGCAACAGCACATCACAAACAGACAGGTCAACACTAGCTACATAATCTCATGAGAGATAGTGATATTTTTGTATACGAGTGGAGTAAGATATAACCACTTCAGTTCTGTGTGTATATCTGCAATCGACAAAAGCACAAAGTCATGTATCCCTATTCAGATGACACCACATCCGCTGCCAGCCAGTGTGACCTCACCCTATGAATTATCTGGGGAGCAGAAAGCAACACAGCAGCACAAAAAAAAAAAAAAAAAAAAACACCAAGCAAAACCAAATCGTATCCAGTGTTGCCAGAATTTCAAATAAGAAAATGCTAGATTGAAAAAAAAATATGCTAGAATGTATGGAGACAAAAAATAAAAATGCTAGACAAAAAAAAAGTGTTTTCACCAGCTTTTTTAAAAAAAATATATTATTTTGTCTTTTTTCATCTGAATGCATTTTTTTACTTGTCTATATATTGAGTTAGGAATTTCGACCCTAAAAATATCTCAGAAAATAAAAAAAATAAAAATCATGTTTTTTTAAACAATGAATTTTATTTTTTTTTAAACATTAAAGTATCAGTCTTCAGAAAAAAAACAAAACAAAAAAATATCAACAGTAACTACAGTGGGTGTTTTTTTTTTTTTTTTTTTTGTTTGAGGTCCACCACAGATAAATAAATCCTTCACCACATGTCTCAATTAATAAGCCCATGTATCAAAGGGCATGGTAGTACCCAGCGAAGTTCTAGCACTACACCCTTTTTACAGGAACAAACTCAGGCGATTTTTGACCCTCCTCTATCGCCAGTATCAATGAAGTCAGAATATTCAAATTCAAAATATTTGCTAAGTTGATCAAGCACAAGCGCCCCAGTAAACTTTTTAGCATAAGTGGTTCCTGAAATATAGGGCTTCAAACTCACAAAAACCGTAACCGACTGACTGACAGATCATCAAAATTATGGAGTACTCCCCGACATCGTGAAATCTTCTAATTTTGCACGGTATGTCTTGTGGTGCAATCAAAGGAATAATTGAGGTTTCTTTATAAGAGGACGTGGTATCCATCCACTTTCTCAAAATTGTTGTCAATTATATGGAGGACTTCCGATGGCTGTAGAATAATAAAATTTGGTTGATCGGTAGAGCTCATAAATCTAAGATTTTTCATTTGAAGTGTCTGCCTGTTGTCATTTTGAAAATATACATGCGACTTAGAAGTTCATGACTGTTGCTGACTTAAATTTGGTGGGCTTACTTGGGAAGTTTTCTTTTCACTACGCCAAATTCGAAAGGTTTTAAAAACTTGACCAGTGAACTCACCAAATTTTAGTCAATAATGATTAAATAAAAAAATGTCTCTCTTAATTTGTCGTGTTCTACCTTAAACCTTAATAAAGCAAGAACTTAGTGTACTTTTATATGTCGGTACTTTCCACGACTGACTTTGTTACATAGATGTTTTTTTTTAATAGAAGAACTCTCTGGTTCTTTTTTTAACATCGAAAAATAAAAAAATTCGAAAAAATGCTAAAACAGCATCTGGCATTTTTCTTTTTTAAAAAAATGCTTTCAAGTGTTCGAAAATGCTAGATCTAGCATTAAAAATGCCAGAATGGCATCACTGATCGTATCTGTTGGATACAAAAGCCATAGCATAAAGTGTTGTGTGCCGGCAGAGATGTATACGAGATGACTACGATGATTTCGTGATTGACGTGCACAAATATTGTTTGTGACATTGAATTGAATGAGATTTTTATTCCAACACGAAACACAAAGAGTCGAAAGCTTACCACTCTCGCTTGAGTGGGTTGTGCTCCTTTTTTTTATAGTCATCCTGGAACTTTGTTGCGCTAAGATATATATTTTGTAGCCTGCCCATCAAATGATGTGATTTTTTGTTTGCCCGTGGTTTTTTGATTCCATTTAGATTTGATGTGTGGTGTAAACAGCATGTGCACACAGGTGAGAGTTAGAGATACTCGTACTCGTAGTTTGATCAGTTTGGTGATGTCCTGTCAATTGCTTCGATGTGCGGTGTGAATGACAACCGTGTGCGGTTTCGACAGGGTAAATAACCGAGGCCAATCTGAAATTTGCATATAAAAAAATGACAGGGGCGGAAAAAAAAAACCGACCAAGTTGACATTCAAATTTTAATGAGAGTAGCGTGCGCCGGTGGCGTTATTTACCTAGAAAGCCCCATTAACGGAACACAACAACTTTGTTTTGCTATTTGCACAATGTACTGAACAACTTGATAATTATTGTGTTTAATTAAGTTCATTCGTTTGTTGTTGGGACATTTTAATGTTATTCCGCTTGGGTAGAGAATAAAAGTTATTATTTCTGGGTGGACAATTGCGGTGTGTGGTTGGTGCATAAATGTATGGTAATTCGCGTGATTGAAGGATATAATTTAATAATTAATTGGCTTCGTTGGTTGTTAACGTTTCCGTGAGATAAATGATATAGCTACGGTGAACGGTAAATTTGTCATTCATAATGAAGTGCTGACTGCGGCAAGCGAGAGATGAGTTGTAGCCTTCACAGGGTTACTGAATTTCTTATTCTTCTTCTTTTTTGAATAAAATGGCAATTCGGCGGAGTTTCCTTTTGAGGGAATCTACACTGAAAAAAAAAAAAAACAAGACGGCTTCATATTGATGAATGGCTGAAATGACTGAAAATTCATTGATATTATGTATTTCCATCAAAATGATGAAGAAATTCATGAAAACTTTTTGACTTTTCTTCAGTTTGATGAAAGTCCATTTGTCAACTTTTTTTGGCAGGATTTTTATAAAATGTTGGCGGGTTTTCTTTCGAATTTACGATTCATCATTTCATCCAAACATCTCATCTATATTATGAAAACACTTAATTCGATGAATTTTGATTATTGCTTGATCCAGTTGATGGTCTATTATTCTTATTGATGAATGAATATAATGAATCATATTGAAGTACGATTTTCAAGATCTGAATTTGCATCATATTGATGACCGCGTCCATCATATTGATGAAATTGGACTGAAATGTTGATTCATGATGAATTTTTCATGATTTTGATGGACAAATTGATGAATGATGAGCACGTTTTACGTTCATCATATCAATGAAAAAGTTCACACGACTAAACTTAATGAATTTTTTATCACATCGATGAACAAAGTTAACGAACGATGAACACATTTTACGTTCATTATATCAATGAAAGAGTTGACTTAAAAAAAGTCATAAAATTGATGAATTTTACATCATGTTGATGAACAAAGTTGATGAATTATGAACACATTTTACGTACATCATATCAATGAAAAAGTTGAATGGACGAAATTGATTAATTTTAAATAAAATTGATGAATTTCGATGGACAAAGTTGATGAACGATAAACACATTTTACGTTCATCATATCAATGAAAAAGTACACTGGACTAAACTTAATGAATTTTTTATCATATTGATGAACAAAGTTAACGAACGATGAACACATTTTACGTTCATTATATCAATGAAAGAGTTCACTGAACTAAACTTGATGAATTTTTCATCATATTGATGAATGATGAACATACTTTACGTTCATCATATCAATGAAAAAGTTGACTGGACAAAACTTGATAAATTTTTCACATTTTACGTTCATCATATC
Source organism: Cheilosia urbana (assembly GCA_946477585.1). Lineage (NCBI taxonomy): Eukaryota > Metazoa > Arthropoda > Insecta > Diptera > Syrphidae > Cheilosia > Cheilosia urbana. Next base: position 20,571,988 of record OX297853.1, on the reverse strand, counting down.
AATGAAAAAGTTGACTGGACTAAAATTGATGAATTTTTCATCATATTGAACACATTTTACGTTCATCATATCAATGAAAAAGTTGACTGGACGAAATTTATGAATTTTACATAAAATTGATGAATTTCGATGAACAAATTTGATGAACGATGAACACATTTTACGTTCATCATATCAATGATAAAGTTCACTGGACAAAACTTGATGAACTTTTTCATGACTATGATGTACCTTTTTGGTTCAGTGTAATATTTTGCGAATTTCCCTCTTAATTCCTTCCACTTGGTTTTGCTCCTATATGTTCTGCTGAATGGAAAACTCTGTTTGGATAATTGTGGGATATGAAATAAGCTGCTTAAACGTCATTTAAAAGTGTAAACCGATTTTCACTATACTTGGACCAGTTGTTGGAAAAAAGTTGGTGGCGGACGAAATTTGCAGCATCTCATAACTGCAGAAGTAACTAGTGCCGACTCGATTTACTAGGACTCCTCACCCAAGGAATTTAATATTGCATTGCCTTTTTGAATCAAAATGTATAAACGGCGTAGACTTCAGCATATAAACTTCTTAAATACTGCATTATACCTAAGTCATATATTTTTTAGAATCCTACCTCGATAACAGCACATTCAAGTCGGGCTGAGTGAGCCTATGTTGTGAGATGCTGCTATCTTCTCTCCATTTAAACGACAACAGTTATATGAGTCAAACCCTCCCACTTAACTGCATTCCTACTGGTCCACCTGTGGGGTTCGGCGGTTCGACGGTTGTGATATGCAGCTCTAGCGAAAGTAATTACCGAATGCTAGGGGAATGATCACGTTGTTACTAGATAGCGGACGGTTTGTGGAGAGCATTCTCAAAAGACTTGAGATCTAGAAGGTATATTTCAAAAAGGTTTATCCAAGATGCTGGTTGTTTCTTTTTTCAGCGTATTTTTGTTAAATGCTCTGAGAACTTGTGTACGCATCGCAGTCGAGGATTCATAAGAATATTTCTGATAACAAGGTTAAAGAACCTCCCTTCCTAGTATAATAATTGAAGCACCGTTTGTAAACGAATGTTCGAGGAGCCTTTGATTCTATCCACGCACCTATATCCGTTTCGAGCCACGTCAGACTTAAAACTACCCCGGAAAACAGCTTTTAAAAGCTTTCCATATACCAATTTTCTGCCTTAACCCCTAGAACGACATTCTTTTTTTTTTTTTTTTTGATTGATTCTTTATTTACTAGCTTCATGGAAGCTATTGAAATTAAAATTACAGATTTTAACAATATTTAATACTTAAGTCTAGCGAATTCTATACATTGTTTTTTAAAAAGTAATAGGTTTGTTTCACTTTTTGTGTTATTTGGTAGTTCATTAAATAATTTGAAACCTTTGTAAATTAAGGAGTTTTGTGCACTAGCACTTAACATGTTAGGTAACCTAAAGTCATTCCTATTTCTTAATGAATATGGTTGAACATCTCTTATATATTGCACATAGTTAATAAGGTATTCTGGCATTAAATTGTTTTTAATTTTAAATATAAATAAAAGGACATTCATTATAACTCTCTGCTTTACGGACAACCACTTTAACGAATTTAACATAATATTGATCGATACATATCTATTGCACTTTAAAATACAACGCATTGCCTTATTTTGTAAAATTTGAAGCCTTTGTATTACATTATCACTACATACAAACAAAACAGTTGAACAATACTCAAAATGTGGTTTGACAATTACATTATAAATATTTATTGCACTTAGTGTCGATACATCTTTTCATATTCTTTTTAAGAAACCCACTTTTTTAGATACTTTTTTGCATGTATAATCAATATGTTTTGTAAAATTTAATTTATTGTCGATCACAATTCCTAAATATTTAATTTCATCAACTTTTACAATTTCTTCACCATCAATTTCCAGTCTTAAATCCTCTCCTGTTCTCTCATTCATTATCATTCTCTGTGTCTTTTTTACATTGAGTTTAAGTCTGTTTTGCTTTAACCATAAATCAACACTTTTTAAGTCTTCCACCATTCCATTATGACACTCTGCAAAGTCTTTCTCTGTTACATATATTACTGCATCATCGGCGAATAACGCAATTTTTCCATTCTTTACCGCACTTTGAATATCGTTAATATAAATTATGAATAATAGTGTTCCTAACACTGATCCTTGGGGAACACCAAATGGCACTTCTTTTTCTTCCGACATTTCACCATTCACTTTCACTACCTGCGATCTATTCTCTAAATAGGAGCGAAACCACTGCAATTCGACCCCTTTAATGCCATATTTTTCTAGCTTTTGTAGAAGTATTGTTTTGTTGATAGTTTCAAATGCCCTTTTTAGGTCCAAAAAAACACAATAAACTCGCTTCTTTTGGGCGATTTCCTCTTTCCACCCCGTTACCACTAAATTAATTGCACTTTCACAGGAATGATCCCTTCTGAACCCCGACTGAATCACAGTTATTAAATTGTTCCTTTCGAAGTAATCATTTAGTTGACGAAACACAATTTTTTCTAGAACTTTTTCACACAGCGGTAACGAGTTGACAGGACGAAACTCTTCACATTTTTTTGTATTCAATACTTTTTCAATTGGTGTCACCATAGTTTGCTTCCATGTTTTTGGAAAAACACCTGTTTCCAATGATTTATTTATTACCATTAGTAAGGCAGGTCCAACGCAATTAAAATTCTCCACGTATGTTTTTGGGCACACGTGCTCAAAATCCTTTTTGTTTTTCATTTGTTTTAGAACGCTTTGTATACACTGTAACGCTACATTTTCAAATTTAAAAATTACATTGAGCTCATTAACACAACATACAAATGGGACACATTGAATAGAGTTATTAGTTTGCACGATACTGTCAACAAAAAAGTCATTAAATTGGTTCGCAATTTCCTTGCTTTCTTTATACTTCACACTATTGAACACTATATCTGTTATGTCACCACCATTTCCTTTTTTTTAGCACATATTGCTTCAAATTCCTCCACATATCCTTTTGGTTTCTTGCGCTTTCCACCTTTTGTTTTATAAATCTGCTTTTGCTCTGCTTAATTTCCGTCCTGTACCTATTTCTGCTGGCCCTATACGCCCACCAATCATACTCTGTATTAGTCAATACTGCTTTCTTGTAACAGGTTATCTTCCGTCTTTTATGCTCTTCAAGTTTTCTATCAAACCATTCATTCGTTTCATATTTCTTGTATCTTCTGCACTTAAACTTCTCGATCGTTTCCCTTACGCCATCACGAAAAAATTCTCCCATTACATTGGCATCCATGTTATTGGAAATGTTTATTATTTTGCTTCCTTCCAGAGCACTTTGGAATGCGTTGCCGTGCGTATATACTTTGTCTACCCATTTACCCTTTATTGCTCTTTCTCTTTTCGTTTTTGTATCCATTTTAACAATAATCGTTTGGTGGTCGCTAATCGTTAAATCACTATCCACTTCCGCTTCAATGTTTTTCACATTCGTAATAACGTAGTCAATTAAGGTTCGAGAATCCTCCGTTATCCTTGTTGGTGAGTTTATTATCTGTCTGCATCCACTATCCTTGACTATTCTACACATTTTCCTTCTATATGTTTCTCTTTCCTTACACCAGTCTATATTAAAATCCCCCATTATCACGAAGTCCTTCTTGAAGTCACACAGTTCATCCATGAGGACCTCAAACTCTTCACAAAATGTTTTTTTGGAAGAACTCGGTGATCTGTACACACCGACTACAACAACCATGAAAGAACTAACATTTATATAATTAACCAGCCACCAAATATCCATGTGTTTTGAATAATTCTTTAAGTTCTCTGTGTGTATTCCTTTCTTTGTATAGATAATAATACCACCTGTCCGCTTTGATATGGTATTGCACCTTTCCACTTTATAATTTGGCACTGATATTTCCTCGTCCTTAATATCATCCGTAACATGAGTTTCTGATAGTACCACTATGTCGCATTGTTTTTCTATTATGAGAGTTTGAACCTCTTCAAAGTTATTTAACAGGCCTTCAACATTTAAGTAAATTATATTTAGGTTCGTTGATTGCTAATACGATATACGTTTTCTTTGGATTTCGAGTTTGTTAACAAACACTTCACATTTATTACTTCGACAATCATGACCAACATCCAGATTTAACCCTAAGTTTTTATTTGCTATCACACAATTATTGCACTTCAGATCTAATTTATCACAGTTTCTAGCATCGTGGTTCTCACTACATTTAGCACATACAATAACACTTTTACACTTTGTAGCCTTATGGTTATATCCCCAACAATTAAAACATCTATTGATCGACACATAGTCAAACACCAAACATCTGTCCCATCCAATATTCAATTTTCCTCTTTCCATAATTCGTTTATAATCTTCCTTTTCCACTTCTAATATTGCTTTGTAATTTGTTCTGCCATTTTTGTTAATACTTAACCACTTCACACATTTCACTATGCTGTCTATATTGTTTTGCTTTTTAATTGCTGTTTCGAAGTCCTCTTTTTCCCATTTTTCCCTTATTCCACATACCGAAACACAAGGTTTTCTCAGCTCAGGTACAGATACTACATACTCATCCCCAAGTTTTTGTTTAGCTTCTCTCTCCATAACTTGCCTTGATTCGTTATCTTCACAGTTTATAATGACCACTCCGTCTTTCTTATTAATAACTCCACTCACTTTAACTGCAAGAGATGCAGGGTTTATTTTATTTTTAATGTCTTGCTTAGTTTTTTTATTATCTTGAACTTCTTTTGGCTTTATAATCACTGGGGGCTCATTTTTCAATAATTCTGCATATGACACCTTATTATTCGAGGCATTTCCTTTTTTAATTTCACTAATTACTTCTTTTTTCTCTTTATCTAATTTTTCTACACCCACTAAAATTTTACCAATAATTTTATTTTGTTTCTCCATCTCATTTTTCATTGTATTTCCATCCAACTCCTCCGATCTTTCACTTTCAACATTCTCCCATTTCTTTTCAATTTTTCTAAAAGTGTCCTTAAAATCTTTACAAATTTTAGTACTTTCAGTCTTATAATTTTCAATATGTTCACACATCGCTTTCATTTGTTTTTCCTGTTCAATTTTCATATTCTGTAGCCTCTGCATGTATCTGTCTTCTATGGCTTCAAGTAGCTTCTTAATTTCATCCTCATTCTGTTTTAATGACTCTTCAAATTCCGCCTTATATTCCTTCAAGTACACCTTATTTGTATTCATGCATTCTTCTCAAAAATGCTTTGCTATTTCTATTCCTATCGTTCAGTGCTTCCACGAATTGCTCATTCCTACAATTGACGGGGAAAAAAATACACATACCAGCATTTCTGACATATTGTCTTAACAAAATGCTCAAACTTTGCTTAACCTTATTGAAAGCTATTAACTTGGAATCATGTTCCTGACCATTAATGAAAGTACTTTCCAGTTATCGAAACCATCAAAGTTTTTCCTCCCATCTAAGATAGATATCCACCTTCAGTCCCGGTATCGATAAAGATTCATTTATAAAACAAAAAAGTTCAAACTACGGCACGTGATACATTCCCTCTCAATCAGCACCAAGGCACATACATATATATGACCATTCGAATGGAAAATAAAATACAAGTGCCTACTCGCAAACAAAATCCCATACTACCCCGCATATAACATTATAGAACAGCCGCCTTGCCAACATAATGAGATGAATTATAAAATAGTAAAAGTTTTCTTCCTTCCTGGGTGTACTTAAAAATGGCAGCAGAAATTCTATACACCCCAGCCAGAGGTACAACAGCAGCAAAGGTAAGCAAAACCTTTCAATTTCTATCGCAGAACTCTCGCACATTCTCATAATACCTTCTTGTATGTTGAGCGAAAACATTTTCGATGAGCGAGCAGAAAAAGTTTCAAATGTTTTTAGTTTCTGGTCTCCAAGGGTATAATTTATAATATCAACCCCCTGGATGGAAGAACTTCTTCCAAGTTGTATCCCCTCGTAGTTTTCGTACCTACATATATCCCTACTTTCTCTATCTCTATACATAGGTACATCATCCAATCTGCTCATTTTAAAAACATGAAGTGGAGACTGAAGATAGACAAATTTACAGAGAATTCGAAAACTTTTAACGAAAACAGACTGGCGAATGTGTGTGAAATGTTAAAAAACCGACTGAGCGCCGGCTCTTCGTATTTCAGAGTAGGGGGTAGAAGTGCTATTATCATGGAGCAGTGTAACCATTTTAATTGAACAAAAAAGTAATTTAAATCGTAAATTATTGTGTAGCAACTGGGTCAGTTGTCACATTCGAAATGTTGACAGTTTGACATAGGTATGCAGCAATGCATTTATTAGGTACCTAGTACCTACTGCTGTATCCGGCAGGCTTCCGCTAAGAAGACTAGGATTTAATTTAACTATAGGAAAACTCAACGTCATAGTCTAAAGTTTCACCACTGCAACCAATGTACCCAGTGATGCCAACTGAGGCATAAGATTCCGATGCTTGAGGTATAGTTTTAGAGTAAAATTTTTTTAGAAAAAACGCATAATATTTTATGAATTGTTTTTTTTTTTTTTAATTTAAGTTAAATTTGGTAAATCTGGTACATTCTTTGGTCAAAGTCACATCACTAATTTTTATTTACAACAACTGTGCGTCATGCTTGGGTATTTTCCAATTCTCTACTTGTCTAACTCACCAAACACAAACCTTAGATTAAAAAAGGTCCGTCTATCCATCGAACAACATTATCTTAACAAAATTTAAACACCTTGTAGGTTCGTTGCAGTTCCTTTGTAAAATATGCAATTTTTATTCATATTTTTTCTTTGAAAAAGGCATACGTATCGGGTTTTGGCATAAGAACGTCGATCCAGGTTGGCATCACTGAAAGTCCCTCAGCTAAATCGACTTCGCCAAGAGAGCAACTGCTCTGAGCTTACAGCTAATTGTTTGGTATTTTCTAACTTTCTCGTTTAAAAAAGATTCGGATCTTATTGGGATCACGAGGTCTTTCCATCATTTTGAGCAGCCAAGCAGTCTGATCTAAAAGCGGCGGCTCCACATCGGACCGGCGTTGTCTGAAGAACACAACAACGACTGCACTTTTGTAGATGCAATTGAGTCAGAAGAGCGTTTTTTTTTAACTTTGCCCACTTTAACAGGGTTGCCAGATTGGGCGCTTTGTCGTATTTTCGGCTATATTTTTACTTAAAAAACGATAGAAATATCTTCCATGAGCGCCCAACACAATTGTTGGCTACATACCGCTTTACAAATTGTGTGTTTATTTTGTTTGTTTTATTCTTTCACAAAACTAAAAAAAGAAATATTTTCGAACAAACCCGCACTTTTAAAACTTGGCAGCACTCTTGCAGTCAAGTGACATCGAACAGTCGTTCAAGTTGCACGCACACAAATTCATTTTTCAGGCCTTTTGGTTTGACACAAGCCACAAAAGCCAATTGCAGATGATAGAAGTAAAAAAAAAAAAAAAACGCGGTGAGAATAAGTTTGAAAAATACCAAAATTTTCAACGATTTTTGAGCTTTTTTCTGAGCAACGATATTGGGCTATATTTTTTAAAGGTTTGGATGCTTAAAGCGAACTAAATTCTGGCAACCCTGCACTTTACTCCAGAAACAGCAATCTTACTATTCACATAATCTACTGAGCTAAAATTGAGGGTTTGCTCTAAAATAATTTTTGAATAAAAAAAAAAAAAATGATTTCAAGAAAGTATTTAATTCTCGTTCTAGTTTCATTTTATTCCTGACAATTTTCGAAAAATATTCTACAGAAGTGTCAAACGGACATGGATCCAGAGCTCGGCTGTCTAACACTACGATCACACGGCCGTTTTTTTCTGTCATTAAGGTAAATGGCGCTTTGACGTCATAATCGCATCACAAAGTCATCATTAATGTAGTTATGTGTGATCGCCATTTTTTGGAATAACATTTTCGGCGTCATTTAAATGACTTAAAAAATGGGGTACCAAATGACATGAATTTTGTGCGATTAAATGACGGAAAAAAAATGAGTGTGTTCGAACAAATGACCAATCTTATTGACTGTTACTTACTTACTTAAGGTGGCGCTACAGTCCGGGGTGGACCTGGGCCTTAACCAACAACCAACAATCGTCTCCAGCCAGCGCGATCTTTAGCTAGCTGTCTCCAGTTTCGCACTTGCGTGCGCCACCTGAGTCGCGGCCTTCCTCTACTGCGCCTTCCCTCGGGTGTGGATTCGAAGATCTTCCGGGCCGGAGCGTTCGTGTTTATACGCTCTACATGACCCAGCCACTTCAGTCGTTGGACCTTCACTCTTCTGACTAGGTCGATGTTGCTGTACAGCCCGTACAGTTCGTCGTTGAATCTTCTCCTCCATTCACCGTCAATGCAGACGGGACCAAAAATCACTCGAAGAATTTTCCTCTCGACACAACCTAAAGTTACCTCATCCGCTTTTGGATAGAGTCCATACCTCTGCGCCATATTATAACAGGACTGGGACGATCAGGGTCTTATAAAGAGTCACTTTAGTTGTTCGAGAGAGAGCTCTGCTACTCAATTGCTTTCTTAGCCCAAAGAAGCAGCGATTGGCAAGAGTTATTCTTCGTTTAATCTCAGCGCTGGTGTCATTGTCTGAGTTCATAGCGGAGCCTAGGTAGACAAAGTCCTTTACCACCTCAAAGTTGTATCTGTCTATTGTGAAGTTCTGTCCGAGCCGTCGATGTTGGGTGTCCTTTTTAGTTGACAGCATATACTTATCGGCTGTTGCGTCATTTTAATGCCAGCCTCCAAAAAATGACACAAAATGTATGCCATTGCAATTTGTCTACGCAAATGACAAATGCCGCAGCATTTAATATGATATCTCATGTCTGTGCTTTCATTTGGTATTTTTCTCGTGGCGAAAGGACGTGTGGCTGCTGTGTCGGTAAAAAATAATAAACTGTTAAAAATTTTTTTTTTTTTTTTTTGCGGTTGTGTTTTTCGGTATTGAGAGAAATTAAATACGAACCATCGCCTTCAAGTGCCAGATATTTGTTTCCCCTACTGTTTATTTACCGCTAATGCGACTTTTTTTCCGTCACAGTGATGCGATCGCTTCAAGTCAAATATGCCATTGTTGAACTCTTTGGGAGGGATCTACAACTTGCTCATATTCACGAAACGCTGAATAAAATCGCTCTACCTCTAAATCTGACCTTTCCGTGATCCTTTGTGTGTGCAGGTCATTTAAATGACTCGGCGTCTTGAAGAAAAAATTCAACTATAGCCCTGTCCCTTTTTAAGGTATCAAAACATGTGCGAAATCAAGAGGCACAAGAACTGCATAAACTGTACAGTGTACAATCCCGCTCTGATTTGGAATAACATTTGTGATATTTTAGAGATAGAAAACCTGAGCTTGTTGTTGTACAGAAAAATGACGAATTGACGTATATTTCGCATATCGTTACCCAGTTCGTATAATCTTCCTGTAGATTCATCGCTTGGGATTCTCAGACGAGCTCGCTGGCAAACAAAGTCTTCTTTTGGGAAGTCAAAGCGAATCAAAAGCGAATCGCCTGGGTACTCATTCAGTACCATTTCAGACGATTATCGAATCGTCGAAACGATAGACCTACAAAACTAGCAAATAAGTGTAAAAATTACGAGTTTGTGAGCTGAGTCCAGTTCATTCTTCAAAAATAGATCTCATGAAAGCTGACAATATAGTCAACGAAATTCGACCAGTACAAAACTTAACAAAAAAATAAATGAATAAATAGTTGGCCCAACCGGTCCGTAGGAACCCTAGGCCTAGCCTCTCACCAGCATTCGTTTTGTGTAAGTTTTTAATTTTTGGAACGAATGGCTAAGTGAGAAGCTCTTTCATGACAGTTATAATCAGAGACAATACTGAGACCCCCAACTCACAATCCTCTTGCCGCTGGCCCCCTCAGTTTTTTTTCAAATTCGCCATTTTGTTTTCCTATCGGTGTTATGTCTATTTAGAATCCGTGTGACATGTAAAAACATACAAAAAATATAAATTCAATGCTGCCAACCGCTACCAACCATGAGGGAATGTGATAGAGTTCGAGAATACCACATTTTAAGATAACTGAATGCTATTGGTTGGTTATTATAAATTTTTAAAAAACGATTAATATAATTTGTTTAGTTAATAATGCGATCTAAATGAGATGTTTTATATACTAGAAACATATTAGGACAAATATTGTTGTGTATTTTCTGCTTTTGAATATCATTAACTTCGATTTGATGTGTACATTTTTCTTAAATAACTGAAGAAAAATTGCCCAAAATGTTTTTATTTTCATACAACCATTCTACAGTAATAATTTTTCATAAATATTTTCAGCAAAAGTGCACTAATTCCTAAAATAAAATACTATTTACACGAAACGAATAATTTCAAATTTAACTGACAAAATTCTATGAACGCTGGAAGCAACTTTGCCGACAGCGGAAGTGGGACACGCAAGGTGCGAGTGTGTTGGTGAGTGACAGTTGTCAATACGAATTTCTATGTAACAATACTAACGCACTTAGCGTGTACCACCCCATAGAAATATAGCTTGTAGGCAAGTAACGGAAAATCGGCCGAAGTTGGGGGTCTCAGTATTGTCTCTGGTTATAATCTCTGGTGTTTTCAGTTGTTTCCCAGAGGTGGCGCACTGGGAAAAAGCCTTAAGATTGACTTTGGTTCTATTTTTCTGAAATCGAATATTGCTTTTTATGGTCATAAAAATCTAAATAAAAATATATCGTCCAGACGATTATTGTTGTATTGAATCTGCTTCCTGGTTTAATGCTGAAAATAGTTTTGTAGTCCGATAGAGAATAATAATATCTGAGTGTGACCGAGTTATCACAGACTAATTATTTTAAGAAGCATTTGCCCTTGTGGTCGCCGCCTGACTAGTGCCCAAAAGTCCTCAATGACCTCATTACCTGAAAATACCTTCCACTGACTCATATATAGTATCCTTTATCTAGATTTTTGACACACACCGCCCATTAGTTCCATTGAGTGAATTCATCCGCCGTAGGTACGTCCTTTTTCCCATAAGTGCTTGAGAGACTTATGGGACACATTTAGCCAGTCATCGCTGACAGAGCATTGTAATAAGTGGTGATGGTATGCTGTGTATAGAATTTTATCTATTTGAAGGGTTTTTGTTATACGTACAAAAAGTGTACCTTTACGGCTTTACAGAGCTTTTGTCGTAAAGAGATTAACGTTGGCGACAATCCCAAATTCGTTGAACTCAATTCTCCATCATAAAAGAAATCTGATCTTAAACCATTTGCAGATATGCACAAGAAAAATACGTATTTGTCAAGGCAGATGAACCTTTTAGAAGTCGAAAGGCTCCCGGAACCACTGTACCTTCATAATGGAACCAACTTAAATCACGATAAGAACACATTTAGTTAGATATATCTGCGCAGATGAAAGGACTACACAAAACGTATCCGCTATAGCTATGTACATCTGCGATTGTGTGAGCCTAAAGAGGCCAACAAGAATCAATAAGAAAAGTTTAAGACTTCTTCAGGTACTATCGGCAGTGAGTTCACTGAGTTTTCATTTGTTTGAATCGAGGAAACGGAAATATATTTCTCATGTATTGTTTTTAATGTAGAAACTCCCCCATCTCAAGTTAAATATGAACAGAACTGTGCTCCTTTTCAAAAAACATACTACCCCCCGCCAGTCTTAGTCGCAGTCCTGACCTGGGAGAGCCTTCTCGCAGCTGGTCATTTCAACTTATTGTTCAGCCATCTTCCGGTCAACTATGGGAGTGGGAGTGGAAGTAGGAGTAGGAGTATGAGTAGAATGAATATAAAGGAGGTGGTGGAACTCATTAAAAGTGCGCAAAACACGAAGAAACAATTCGAAGATAGAACAATTAAAATGAAATAGGGAGTGCCGGGACTAAGAGTGCAGAGGCAGACTGCTCTTGAGCGCAAAAGTTTTCTTTTCGCAGTTTGTTAAATACCCAAAGGACTCGCTCTTTTTTTGCATTCATTTTCTGTGCATTCTAATGGATTCGCACGCCGTCAATTAATTACCTTCGGTGAGGGAGAAGCTCTTTTGTTTTTTCTTAAAATTTACTTCCTCTTTCAAATCTTTCAACTAATGCATTATGAGATTCTCTGGGGATAATAATCGTTAAATCTTCACTGAACTGCTGTTCGGGGATTTTTCCTCCCTCCGAAGCTATAAATAATGTTGCTGCTATTGTTATACTCGATTTTATATCACGTTTTTTATGCAAAGTAAGGAATTAACCAGCTAATAAAGATGGCAGCGAAAATGGGACGATCTAATGGATTTTTCTGTGGGAGGGTGATTTCTGTTAAAGTTGTATATTTTTATTGATATTCGAAACAAAAGGGTTGCCGCATGCTATGGTGCATAAGGATACAAAAACAAACAAAATGGAGTAGGTACCTTTTAGCTAAATTAGTTAATTTGCTTAGACCGGCGTTTTTTAGTTCAGAGCTGAGCACTGAACTGAGCTTGAGCATTATGAGCGCGCTCTGAATCGAGCGTTCTGATGTTTTTTTTTTTTTTTGTTTTTTTCCTGTCAAATGTGATTAAATGTGTGTATGTTTGTGTAATCGTCTTTTTACTCAGCCTGCTCAGTCATTTTATTCTAAACTCATAGAGCGCGAGTTAAGTATCCATAGCAAAACATATTGAGAAAAAAGATAACATTATTTGTATTCAATGATATCTTTAGTCTCTAGTACAGTCTTGCACACAACGCTACAATGATAACATATGTAAAAGAGATAATATCGTTTGTATACAATGTTGGAATATTATCTCTTCTTCATTATCAAGCAAGACGATTGTACGCTTGGGTCTCCTTGTAGATAGATAAGAAAAGTATATAAATACGACTGTATGATGAATTTATCAACAGTCTTATTGTAACTACATAGTAGCCTTAAGCTCCTTTTAGAATTAGTAAAAAGTATTTCAATAATAAAGGACATAGTTCCAAATAAATATTGTTTAATTTTAAAAGTAAGAAACAAGTGTTTTAATTGGCGATCCTGCCAGGAGGTTAAATATACTTTTTAACTTCAATCGAGCGGACCTCGGGAACAAGTAGTGAAATCTAGTATAAACAGAACACTCGCGTTACCGGTTACAAGAATTACCTAGCATAGCAGGTACAAATATAGCTTCTTCGTACGAAGCAGCAAAGCAATTCAGTGAAAGTGTATATGTGGAGAAAAAAAACACACAAATTCGACGACAACAGACACGAGTTCAAAATGGAACAACTCGCAGTATTAATGGCAAGATTAGAAGCTTTAGAAACCAGGAGCAACACAGTAACACAAACCCTAGAGCACACACGCACAGAGAATGCAAGGTTAGCAGCAATAATAACTAACCAAAATCAAATAAACACTAATTTAGAAACAAAACTAAATGAAGTAAAATCTGGATTAGGCATAGTACCAAACATACCTGTGCTAGAGGAAATAAGAACCACATATACAGATGGTAGTGAAATACAGTTAGACGCATTTAAAAGCCTACCTATTTTCAACGGCGATCAATCAAATTATCGGTCGTGGCGCGAAGAAGCATCCAGATTAATGGACAGCATTAAAAACTTCAAAACACACAGTAAGTACGCAGCAGCATTGACTATAGTGAAAAGTAAAATACAGGGTGCAGCCGCGAATGTGTTAACTAATTATAACACAATTTTTAATTTTGAGGCGATACGTAACAGATTAGATTATACATACTCTAATCAAGAACCTCTATACGTGCTACAAGACATGATGAAAGCCATCACGCAAAAAAGAAGCACACTGTCTGAATACCACGACGAGATAAATAAAAATCTCAATTTAATAATATCAAAAATCACTATGTCAGGTGATCCGCCGAATATAATCGACAGACTAATTAAAAATGCTAACGACGACGCAGTTCGTATATTCATTGATGGTATGAGTGACAACTTTACAAGAGGATCATTATATTCAGCTACAATAAATGATCTAGAACACGCATTCGCAATTGCTCGCAGAATAGAACATGATAATGTGCACAGGCATTTACATCTCACTCAAGATAAGCACCACAAAAATATGCCACATGAACGCAGAAACGAAAGAAGACCAAATTATTCGAGCCAAACAACGAATTATCAACCCCAGAAGCAATACGATAATATGCAGCAACACAATCAAGGACCACAGCCGATGGAGATAAACTCGAGACAAATTGTACATGCACAGCGACAAAATTGGAATCAATACAAACCCGATGTATATAATCCACCAGCGAAACGTGAACACAGCGGGAGTTTCAACACACACAACAGACCGCAACGATCTTATCAGCAGAACTTCAAGCAGCAGAGAGTAAATAACTCCCGACAACAACGCAGAGACGATGTCAGCAGTACATATGCAGAAGCAGATGAAACGGAATGTATGGTAAATAATAACATAAGAATAGATCATTTAAACTAGTAGACGGGTTGCCCTGCTTAAATTTAACTAGTACTATTTCTAAGAAAATTTATAAAATTCTTATTGATACTGGTGCAACCCATAATTACATTAATAGAAAATGCGATTCTAGCAAAAAAATTAAAATTAAACCTATAAAAATAAAAACAATGCATGGTTATTCTATGGTAGATACAAAGAAAGTAGTTAGGATATTAAAGAAAAATATAACATTTTTTGAATTAGAGGATATTCAGTCTTTTGATATGATATTAGGATATGAAGGACTTAAAGTTCTAAACGCGGAAATAAATTTCAGTAATATGACTCTAACTACCATAAGCAGTGTCGAATCTATTCAGAAAATTAATTACATAATTGGGGAAAATAATATTTATAAAGCAGACATAGATAGACTGATGAAGATTAATAACAGCATAGGACCGTTACCCTTTACAGATACTATAGAAGCAAGCATTAGGACGACCAATGATAATCCGGTTTATGTTAAACAATATCCATATCCCATAGCAGATAACGAATTCGTAAACAAAGAAATACAGAAACTCTTACATGACGATATAATAGAAAAAAGCCATAGTCCTTATAACAGTCCCATATGGACAGTACCTAAAAAAGGTTTGGACGAAAAAGGAAAACCAAAACGGCGCATGGTTGTTGATTTCCAAAAACTTAACGCTCACACTGTAACAGACAGATACCCCATTCCGGATGTCAACATGACAATTCAAAATTTAGGTAAAGCCAAGTACTTTACAACATTAGATTTGGAGTCAGGTTTCCACCAAATTAAAATCAAAACAGATGACGTGTATTTATTCAAAGAACAAACTTATTTGTTACATGCCACCAACCTGACTTCGATATTTCAACCTTACGTAAATATCGTAACTAGTAAATATCAACCTACACAAGAAGAAAAAATTTGGTTAAGTAAAATTAAGAATTTAGCAGACCAATTACAAGAACATAATAGGCATACTAGATCAATTAACTTTTTAGGAACAGCTTTCAAATATGTGTTTGGTAATCCTGACCATTATGACTTAGTTAACATAGAAACGAGTATAAATAATCTCATAGAAAACAATAATAAACAAAAAACTATAAATTCTAGATTTGAACAAATTTTGCAACAATTCGAAGGTCAGAGCCTTAAAGAACATTTAGTAATAGAACAAGTGTACGAACAATTATTATTATTGACCAGAACAATTAATGCAGCAAAAAATAATGAATATTTATCAGAAAGCCTAGACTTAGATGACATTAAAAATATTATTCAACATGAAATAATTCAAGTACCCATAATAAATATACTTGAGTACTCTAAAATATTATTAGCTAGAACTGATGAATTCTTCATCACAATATATAAATATCCAGTTCTAATTAAATCATGTAAATTGTATAAAGTAACACCTTTAAATTCAAAACATGGAAAAATCATTACAGATAAAACAATTGCCTTATGTAACCAAACTTATTTAAGAACAAGAAATTGTCAAAATCATCTAAGTAAAAACATTTGTGAAATTAACTTTGAAGAAGAAAATTGTCTTATTCCACTTTTAAAGAATATAACTTCAAAATGCAACATTAAACAAGAATACGATTACGACTTAGAAATTGAATCCGGTGTTATGTTATTAAGCGGTAAGCATAAGTTAAATAATCAAACAATTAATGGTATAAACTTAGTTACTTATGAAAATACTATAAATCTAGACGATAAAATATACAAAAACATGCATAAGCAAATTAAAGAAGTTATATTAAGAAATCATAATTCAGAGTCTTACATCGACCAAATAATTAAAGAAGATACAATGTACAAATTCGATAACATAGATACTTTAAAAAAACTAATTATTCCTTTTGAAGAAAAACCGATATTATCAACTATATACACAATTGTAACACTGATTGTTATTCTAGCATTTACGTACGTAATGATAAAAACTATACAATGTATAACAGATCGTCAAAAACAAAAAAAGATTGACGCATATAACAAAACTTATGAAAGAGAAATGTTAAAAATAGCGTCGAAAAATCGGGACGATTTCGTTTAACAAGGGGGGGAGTTAAGTATCCATAGCAAAACATATTGAGAAAAAAGATAACATTATTTGTATTCAATGATATCTTTAGTCTCTAGTACAGTCTTGCACACAACGCTACAATGATAACATATGTAAAAGAGATAATATCGTTTGTATACAATGTTGGAATATTATCTCTTCTTCATTATCAAGCAAGACGATTGTACGCTTGGGTCTCCTTGTAGATAGATAAGAAAAGTATATAAATACGACTGTATGATGAATTTATCAACAGTCTTATTGTAACTACATAGTAGCCTTAAGCTCCTTTTAGAATTAGTAAAAAGTATTTCAATAATAAAGGACATAGTTCCAAATAAATATTGTTTAATTTTAAAAGTAAGAAACAAGTGTTTTAATTCGCGCTCTGATCAGCGATCACGCTCTGAATGAAAAAAGAAACACAAATTCTGAGCTCTGATGTCTGATGTGTCTGAACTAAAAAGAAACACGGACTTTTTGTTTATAATAGTTCAGGTTCTGATCTGAACTAAAAAATAAAAACGCCTGATGAGGGTACAATTCGACGAATATAGGAGTGTCGAAGGAAAGGTTATAAGCGTTAAGGGTTTTTAAGTAACCTAGGATATCGAATGGGTAAGACATTTATGCCTTTCTTCTTGGTTGGATCTTTAGTTTTGGTTTAGCTATCGGTTGAACGATATTGTTTTCCGGGACAATGCAGTTCACATTGGCAGACAGCAAACACCTTTACTATAATCAACGTTGAATGCAGTAACCTAAATGTGTATATTTAATAAAATTTCTTGTCTGTTTGTACGGAGATCTGGATCTGTTATGGCATCACGTCAAACCCAGCCACTTAATTCGTTTGGATTTGACATACTATGGGGCTTCATAGAGCAACATTTAATTCTTATTTCATTGCCATCGGCCAACTTATTCCAAAGAATTTATTACTTTCTAGCGTGCCCGGCGAACTTCGTACCGCCCAAAATCGACTTTTCGACTAAAATAATTTGGAGCATTCACTATTCAACGTGATATTATTTTTTTTGATCCAAACTATCTATCAAACGATCAAAATTTGAACAAAAAAATTCCCTGTACAAAATGTTTGGAAAATCAATTTTCACAAACTTTCCAATTTCCCTATAAAATTTTCCAATTTTTTTTCGCCATATGAACATTCGTTAGGCGTGGAAGCACAATTATGAAAAGATGGGTCAAATCGGACGATCGGTTCTCGAGTTATGGGCGGTCTTACGGACGCAACTTTGTTCTATATTCCATTTTCCATATGCCCAAATTCGTTAATGTAATGAAAATAATAATTCCGAGCATGCACAATGCACCCGCTACTTTATGTAATTCGGTCAATTAAAATTCTTTATTCAAAAGTTATATCAAATACAATAGAAGTATAGCAATATCGATTTTTTTCAATCAATCCGCAATGATTTTGACATGTCGGCCAACCTTCCACCAAAAATCATTAAAATCGAACGATCCGTTCCCGAGTTATGAGTGGACGTACGGACTTCAGTGTCTTTTATATGTAACTGTACCCACCTCGCACTCCACCTTGCTCGGACCTTTCGTATTAAGTCCTGCTCAAACTTCACAAAGTTCTATATTTGGCCAATGTCCATTAATAATTTTAATTATAAAAATTTAGAAATAGCGTTTGATTTTATGTTTGAAAGGGAGGTGGTGCCAAAACCCGTTTTCCTGTCCCGCTGATCTTTTACAAAGTAACATCTATAGAATCCAAAATTATCCTATCTTTCAAACTGGAAGCAACCATACCCACCATCCACAAAATGTCCATCAATTCGGTGGAGCTGTTTCGGAGATCGACAACAGCGCCACCTATCGGGTCCAAAATATTGCTATCTTTCAATATTATATAATGTGTTGAGTGGTTTCGGAGATCGACACCATTGGCACCTATATGGTCAAAAGTACCCTATCTTTTAAGCTGGAACCAGTCATACGCATCCACAAAATTTCATTGAAATCGGGTGTGTGGTTTCAAAGATCGACAACAACGACACTTAGGGTCCAAAAGTATCCTGCCATTTAAGACTGCATAAGCCTGAAATACAACAATACGAACAAAACAAAAGAAGAAACATGAAAATTGGCCCAGTGGTTATCGAGTTATGTATATCGTCTATCGTCATCGAGTTTCACCCCGAAAGAATTATAGAAGATTATTATTAAAAATAATTGAATTGAACTGAAAAACGAAGTATACGCCTACAGGCCACATGTTGAGAATTCTCCGAAGTTTCTTTTTCCTAAACCATCCCTGATTCAAGTAGAAGAAAACAAAACAAAAATCATTCAAAACGGTCGAGCTGTTCTGGAGCCTTTACCCAACTAACGCAAAGCAATTGATTTTTATATAGGTAAAGAGAGATTTATTGTTTTTTTTTTTTTTTTTTATTTAAGGGCAAAAATATTGTAAACACTTACACTTACGTAACTAGTCGCCGGCAGTGTTGCCATTCTGACCGGAATCTGGTCATATCTGACCAAAATCTCTTCACTCTGACTGAACAAAAAATTTCAAATCCGGTCTAATCGATTTTTAACCGAAACGAATAAAATTCTTTAACCGACAAAAACTTTTTTGACCAGAAAAATAATATTGTTCTATGACTATAGACATAAATATAAATTTCTATAATTTGAATGCAACTTGGCCATAACTAACGAACACGCTCAAAATTTCATACGGAAACTAATTTCTTGTGAACTATCTAACCCGTGCTCGCCTTGCTTCGCGCACACGCACAAAATTTCCTCCACTGAACGCTGGGAAAATCCAACGATCTAGCTTCAGCATCGAACATTTAACTTTTTGAATTGTATAAAATTTGTAGTTTATTGCTTATTGTTCGACTTCAGGATAACGTACAAAGATGATTTATATCTTCAAATCTTTGTACATAATTGAAATTTATCCCTCTACTACAACATGCATTATGATTCAGTGGAAAAAAAAAAACAAAAACAAAATTTTTTTTTGTTTCTTTTTAAAAATTTAAAGATAGGTATATAAAAAAAAAATAGTCGCAGTAGCTTAGTGGTTAGTGTGTTGGACTGCTATGCGGGGGTTCAAGGTTCGAATCCCGCAAAAACCCAATTCCGCCTTTGTAGGGTTTTTTCCGCTGCGCTACCTCTCGCGAACGTCTGACAAACATCCGAGAGTATAAATGTCTTGTAAGAGCTTCTCAATTAGCCGTTTGGAGTCGGCATAAAACTGTAGATCCCTTCCATTCGTTCCAAAAATGAAAAACTCACACAAAACGAATGGTTGTGAGAAGCTAGGCCTAGGGTCTCTCCGGACCTGTTGCGCCAACTATTTATTTATTTTATATAAAAAAAAAATAAAAAAAAAGCAACACTTTTTCCATATAAAAATCGATATAATAATTCAGTGAATGCATAAGAAGCCATATATTGACATAACAGAAAATAAATATGATATTTTTTTTCCACATTTCCTGACGATGCGCGCGTTAGAACTTAGAACTTGACAGCTGAAATTTGCTGGATTTTGTAAAAAAATAAGAAACAAAATTCACTCTACACATACACAAATGTTAAGAAAGTCACCCAATAACGGTGTCTTGCACGTAACTATTGAGTAGTTCTTGCAAACGACGCTAGAAAATTGAAATCCTTATATGGCTCCGTATGCAGTAGAGGATTATATTTAAAAAAAAATCCTATTTCATTTGGATAAGTCATTCCAAAGCTAGGAGCTAGAAGACATTCGAGAATTACAACATTGCTTAGATAATGGTAAAACATATCCTATAATCTAATATCGACAATTTTCAATGCAACTGTGAAAAGCGGAATCAATTTCGTGCAGTACTTTTTTAATCTATTCCGAACAAATGCAGTCGTAATAAAAGCTACAGTTTTATTATACTAAAAATAATCGTAGGACACAGGGGCTCCACGACCATGCATTCACAGTTTTGGTGGCATTCAAACAAGACTGAAGTGAAGTGAATAGGAATACCAATCAAGATTTCAATGATTTGTTTGTTTTACTAGGTTTAAGATTATTTTAGAAAAATAAATAAACTACATACTATAATTATTTAATATCAGTTAAGTTTTGTTTTCTATTTTAAATAAAAATATATTACTACCTAACCTATATTCTATTTGACTGGACTTCTGGTCAAAAGTTCTTATTTTAATTTTTGACCGGATTTTTTGACCGAATTAAAAAAAAGAAAATTCATTCGGTCAGATTTCACTGGATTCACTTTTTTTAGTGGCATGTGGCAACATTGCTCGCCGAATCCTGTATTTACACAAAGAAACACGTGCGTGTAAATGCCAAAGCGTGCGAGCAACAATTTTGTAAAACGAAATGCTGCTTTGAAGCGTTGAGAGAATTGAGTAGGTACGACAAATTAAAAGTTCGGTTTGGCTTTAACTATTATATACACAAATTTAGAGCAGAATTAAAATGTTCATTCTACTCCCTTTTATCTTATAGCTTTGGGTTGCCATAGCTGTCTAAGCTAACCTATGACAAAAAGTTTTAAAATTCCAGACAAGAGGACAAAATAAAGGAAAAAATAGGACAAAATGAAAAAAAAAAAACATAAAAAATATATTTAATTTTTAAAATAACATAAATTAAGATACAAAAAATAGATCAATAATAGTTAAAAGGAATATTTTAAAAAGCATGTATACATGTTTTTAATAGTTTTAAATCTTTTTATGCTCGTATTTATCTTCAGATCAAATTTGTGTTCCAGATTTCATCATTGCTATTAAATATATGGTCATTGGTCATAAAATTATTAAAAGCTTAGGTTTTTGAAAGCAAAATAACAATTTAGTTAAAACTAAAGTAATTAAAATAGTTTCGGGTAATAGCCTAGCTATTTCTCTGTTTTTTTTTTTTTTTTTTTTTTTCATTTTGAGTTTATTAGGGTAGAGCATGTACGTTGATTATATTTCTATTTTCAAAATTACTTGTTAGGGGAATAAAGAGGAAAATTTCCTACAAAGTTAGAGGATGTTCCTCGCCGGGGTTAAAAAGTGGAAATGTTCACCAAAAAGAGTACGCATGGCAACGCTATATAGCTCTAACTTTTGTGCATGTATTGAACAAATATTCACCGAAATAGGTAAAAAAAAAATATATATATATAACAGTATTTGTTATAGAAGAACAACCTTTATGTGGATACAAGACCTATTTTTTTATCCCAGAAAATCTAGAAAATTCAATCGTACCTCCGCAAAAAAAATACAATTCGTCGTTTCCACACACTAAATTAATAAATTGGCATTGAAAAAATAGATAGGTAGCTCTTTAAAATAAACATTTGTGGATCTGTAACACTCTAGCTAAGAATTTCACGCCCTAAAGACACTAAATCGAACGAGTGTAAGTGAAACCTAGTAGTCCGGTCAAATTAGACAAAAAAATAAGAGTGAAATTACATATATTCCCACCAAGCTGAAAATCATTAAAATTCTTTCAAATATAATTAAAAATAAATTTTGAAAGTTCCCCATCATTCCTGTGTATGAAAAAATTGCAATCAAGGTCAAAGGTCAAAAAAATAGTGTTTCGCTATTTTCAGCAAAACGTTAAGTTTTAAAATACCTCAGACAAAAATTGTGGATCATAAAATTACGTAGAAAAAATGTATCAATACTTTTTTTCAAGTTCAAGAAGTTGTAAAAGTTGTAATCGTCATAATATGCACACGTTTCCACGCCACCTATGGGTTAGTGTATAAAGCGCGTTTTTTTTAACGTGGTTTCCCCAGTAGGCCTATTTCGCGGGTTAGTTGTGATCCTGTTTAAAGTTTAATTTGAAACTATTGCAAAAAATGGAAACTAGCAGATATTGAAAAGATAAAACCGATTTAAATTAAAAAAAAAAGTTGTGAAATTTAATCGTCCGAGTAGTAACTTTCAAATTCTTCTTCTTGTTCTTCTTCATCTTCATTCGAAGTGCATGTATTTAAATATAAATATATAAACCTGCTAAATTTAGCAGAAAATATGCTAAATTGTTAGGGAGAGCCCAATAATGCTCCACAATGTGCCACAATTCCACAATCTTCCACAGAATTTGAAATAAACGTGATGTACATTTCTGCGTAATAAAATATCGATCTGTCTTTAATTCTATGTCCACTTAATTTCCACCCATATTAAGGTCATTCGCACATTTTCATATTGTGTGAGTTTTTAGTTTTTTTTTTTTTAACACGAGTCTATATAAATATAATTTTAACAATAAATATTAAATAAAACAATGCTCAGCAGCAGTGAGTTGCATCAATAAGTTTCTGATTTAATTGTGAACAACACGCTCGTTCAGTTTTCGATTACTGGCTTCGGATTAAATTTTGTATAAAAATGAATATCAATTGACTTGCAAACATTTCGCGTGTTGTTCTTTTTAAATTGTATTGCGCTATGGGGTGGATAAATAAATTAATTGGAATTTCAGTAATACGTAGGTACTGCGAATTTGAAGTTTTCAACATCATCCATAGGTAATAGCATATTTTAAGCTTTTTCATTCTAAATCGAAGGTATATGTATAGAAAGAGGAACACATTGCAATGGAAGCTGCAACTTAACGTAGTCTAAAATAATACCCCCACCGATTTGGCTCTGCGTCAATAATATCTGACTTTTGTGTCATGTCATCTAATCTGAAATTCCATTCTCTGTACCGTTTTTTTTTTTTTTTTTTTTGCAGGATTTGATGGCGGCCTAAGACAATGGTTCCTTATGGAAATATTTGATCAGCATAGTGGCAATTTGCAAGCGAATATCTCATCGAAATATCCCATTTTAAGCGTGACTGGTCTCGACTCTGGACGACTGTTTAAGATCTTTGTGTATTCGGTTAACTTGCGAGGCCGCAGTGAAGCTGTCATCGTAGAGGGTTTCACATTGAAGGCAGCCGAAAAACAAACAGGTAAGGATATAGCTATATATTTGCATTATGGCTTTATTTCGTCCCCTACCTAGCTGGCTTGTATCTTTTGTTCGTGTAGTTTGTGTTTTCCTCTGGTGGCGCTCATCCCGGAGATAAAATTCTATACATATATACGTGCTAGAGGGGGGGGGGGGGGGGGGGCATATTTTTGAATGAATATTTGATGATATGAAATTGTTATGCATTTTTCATTGCTCAGGAAAAAGAAGTAGAAGACGAAGTAAAGCAGTGGGAAAATTAGAGGAAAAAAAGTGATTTTGCATTTTTTAAGATGTACAATTTTTTATTTTTGAATTTGTCTGTTTTGTGTATATAAATGATGGCTGTGGTTAGGGAAATGAGCACAGCCTAGGCAATGCCTGGGGGCTGGGGGCTTTTCTTCGCCGGTGTGTTGGACGGTAGGAATAAATAATGATTTGAGTTATTTTCTGTCGTATTTTTTGTTTTAAATTAAATCTGTAATACTATACACTATACGGTGGTATGCTTACATTTTGTAATCCGATCTGTCTCGGTTACTTAAAAAGAATTTTCGTGTTTCGGCCATTTTTCTATCGAGGGTTCAGCTGCGTTACAGCCCAATTTTGAGCTTTGCTTGAAATGTGTTAAAAGTGCGGGAAGTTGGCAATTGATACTGAAAGTTATTCTCGTGTTGGGCCTTTGCGCTCAGCAGAGTATATTGGTGCGGATTTTGAAGCGGCGCCATTCTGGACTCATTTTTCTTCCAAATTTGAAATAATGTCTCTAACAATGTTACAAGCGTTACGCAGGCATGAGAAGACAGACGAATTTTTATTTTTTTAACCTGAAATTCAGAAATCTAATATGGACAGAGACGTCGTCGAAAGGCAATTTCGATGCGTGCCCTTGCAAGAATCTAACTGTTATGCCCAAAAGTTAGTTTTTAGTGACTTTGATTGGTCTTAGATGTTGTTGTAGAATTTATTTACTCTCGGATAACTTTAATCATCATTTTCCGAAGCGCTTTATGACTGATTTTCGATGCGTTCTTGAAGTTTTGTTTACTCATCTCCAATGCCTTTTTAACCAAGTTTGATGTATATTTATAGCGATTTGAACATTAAAAAATCTCCTTAAGTCGACTCGATTGGTCTGGACTAGATGTAACCTGAACTAAAAAATTAGATTGATCGGGAACGTTACTTTTCCTACGCCAGCAGCGCAAGCGAACTGTCAACTTAATAATCATTCTCAGTCACGAATTTGTGGACTAATTTGTGGACTAAATTCGTCGGCTAGCCCTCCATAAACGTCAACTGAAACGGCTGTTCATATGACCGATCTAAGCCAATCAATCCTGGGATACATAGAGTCAGACAGCTGTCAAATTTACTTAAGTAGATACTCGATACGTTTACAATGTGTATTTTTGAATTGTTTTTGAAGTATATTTCAGCCCATTTTCTGACGCGTTTTTGAAGTATTCGTTGGCTTTTTCCTCGCTTTTTCCGATGCGTTTTTAAATAAGTTTTGATATAATTTTTTTGGGGCATTTTAGACATGTTTTTCGACGCATTTTTTCACTTTTTTTAGATTCGGTTTTTCAGCAGTTTTTGATGTGTTTTTATTGCGTTTTATTGGGTTTTTCGCCGATTTTTAACGCGTTTTTGTCTGTATTTTTGTACTGTTAGTAATGCATTTTTGAAGTGTTTTTATTACTAGGTGGTTCGCTGCCTTAGGACTTCTTAGATATTACGCTAACTCTCAAGCTCAAACTGTTTAATAAGAGTCGTCGCAAATATTTCATAGACTCGAACTGCATAAATAGGTTTAGGGGTCAATGAGAATAAAACCATCATGTACCTACATCATGTGAAAAGAACACCAACGATCAACAAATCCATTCGATCTAGTTATTCTGAATTTAAGGATTTCATCTACATCCATCGACTTGATGAGTGCCTTTGCCTTCACATCAGAAGTCGGGCGATAGGGCTGCACTCGTTTATTGTCTTGTTTTGAGATGCGTTTTTTTTAGGTGTTTTTTGAAGCGTCTTCCGACTCGGTTTTTGAAGCGTTTTTTTATTTTTGTTCGATGCACTTCTATTGCGATTTTAGATGCGTTTTTCAAAAGTTTTTGGAGCGCTTTTTCATGAATTTTTCAAGTGATTTTATTGCGTTTCTTTGGTGAATTTTTAACATATTTTTGATGGAGGTTTATTGAGTTTTTAAAGAGCTTTCTGATAAGGTTTTCTACACGTTTTTAATGCGTTTTTCTTGCACTTTTGTATGCGTTTCTGACGTGTTTTTCGGTGAATTTTCGGCATCAATTATTTGATAATTTTTCCAAGATCTTTTAATGCAGTTTTAATGAGTTTTTTAACGCGTGCTCATTTCTCATTAGCCTTTGGCATTGTCAAAATTCCTAAGGACTATTAGCATTTCAGCCTGTCGTCGGTTGGAGCTCAAAAGTCTTCAGGTATTATTTTTGTGTTATCTGACTACATTTAGAAAACAAGTTTGTATACCGTTCACGGGCTGATTTGATGTTGTCATTTTCGTTTTGTGCAGAACATATCCACGGATGTCGATCACAGGCCCCGGCTGACCCATCGACTTGGATGATTTATTCCAATAAATGGTGACTGGACAGTCAAATGTTATCGGCATCTCCTCGTTTGAACCCTTTTTTCGCCCTCTGCAGTAGCTCTTTGGACTGTCTGTTGCTTTTGGCAGTAGTATTCTCTGCAATCCGATTTTTTTTGTGCATTATCACCCCTATCGAGGTAACCGCGATACGAAAGTCAAAGATAAAATCGGAACTCAATTTGCGTTCGAAGTATCCGTTTCGGGAAAAAAATGATTGAAGCAAATAAAGATAAACGCGGTTATTTCACATTAAAATATTCCCGCAGCAATTAGTTGTCGGAGATCTTCGGAAAAAATGTGACGTGTTGCTGTCAAGGTATAACGAGGTTCCACGCAATGCGACAAGGTGCAGTCTATATCATCGGACTATTTTTCCCAAAGGTATATCGGACTTTGTAAATATCGGAGAAAATTCCGTTCCGAACGGATACCTCGATAAGGGTGTATGTAGCGAGTCCTCGGGGGTCCTCTAGACTTGTGCTTGCTCTTATTTTTCTTGTTTCGCAGTACCTAGCGATTCTCTATCGCTTTGCTCTTACATTTTTAAACAAATATCAAGCTCTGCAACCTGCCAACATCCAGCTGGCCCAAAATGGGCACATAATATAAATGATGTAATACAAAAGACTACCTCCGGTCGACACCTCCCTCATCATCTATTTCTGAAATAATCCCATTTCCTTCGGGCTCGTTGGATCGAAAATATTAGCACCACATAATTAAATATACACTTCAATGCCTCTGTACGAATAATCTGCATAAGTAATTCAAACGATGATACCTGCTCCGGAATACTTTAGAAATTTGCCTTGCAGCCATTTCTCAGAAATGCCATTCGAACCGCCTTCCAGTTTTCTTCTAAGATTGATAAGGAAATTCCATTCCATTTTAATTCAAACCCCAGCTCGATACACCCTCTATACCCTACTTTTGCAATATTTGGCACGTCTCTCCAAGACGAAATGCATTCATAATTCATATAACACAATTTGATGCATCATCCGAACCACCTGCCACACATATGCAATCAAAATTCCACTTGACAAACTCATATAGCTTCAACAGCTATAAACATGTTATGACATCAATCCCCCATTTATCATACAGTACCCTCGTATATCATACAACCAGCATAATTTCCTGTACGAAATCCTGAATCTCCATTCCGCACCTATGATATTCCTTCGTCACACCTAAAAGTTTCTTCTTGTTGCAAATTATATCTTTTCAGTTGCACTCACCTCATTCAAGGGCTCTCAGGCAAACTTCGAGCTAACGCCGATCCTTTCAGTTGGCATCTTTGTCGGTGTCCTGGTGGCACTTGTCTGCATTGGAATTGGCACAATTGCCGCATTGAAAATACGCTCGCACAAGCAGCAACAAAAGTACCATCATCAGAATCAGAAATTCTCACGTCCAGGCAATTTACAAATTAAGGATAAAATCTCCCTGCCCCTGAGTCACTCGGAGGAAATGTACGATGAAAAGAATCCAGACGTTGTGCCGTACAATGAAGGTAAATATACAAAGCAACCGGGCGATGTCTGGCGGCCTTTGATCAATTGTATCCAGCAATTCCTAGCACTAATAAGATTCATTTTGGTCGTCTCTTTCTTCGTGTGTGTCTTTTGCAGTGGATGGTGAATACAAACAGAAATCGGCAACACAAACGCCATCCGGGCATTTGTCGACGACCAGCGAAGCGGAGATCACGTGTAATCCACCGGACGACCGGGGGTTGTATCAGTCTGCCAAGGTATGGGTATCAAAAAACAGAAACCGTATTTGAAAAAAACATGTTTTTTTTTTTTTTTGTATGTTTGCTTTCTCCTACAGGACGATGAACTGCACTATGCTGAGCTGGCGCTCACCGGCCCACCAAAGAAGTCCATTTCGGTGGACTGCAGCAGCATGCTGCTGAGCAGCAGTAGCGGCAGCAGTACCAAGAAACTGCTGCCCAACTGTCCTCCGACAAATCTCACCACTAGTACACTGAATCGCACAAAAATGGCAGCGCCACCACCCGCTTACGACTACTTTGACGAACCAACGATATATGCTCAAATAGACCACTACAAGACGCATGGCGGCTCTGCGTCGACGTCACCCTTCCCGCCCTGCATATCATCACCGGTGTCGCAGGGCACACCGTCGACGGTGTCACCCGGAACGGTGGCTATTTATGCCATGCCACAGCATCCTGGTGGGTACCACACCCTGCCGCACCACCACCAGCAGCAACAGCAGCCGCAGCAGCAACATTCAGCGCTGCTGATGGGCCATCCGGTGACGGTGGCGGCGGCTGCCGTTGGTGGATGTGTATCACCGGCACCCGCGCAAATGACCATGAAACAGCAACAGCAGGCGCTGGGTAGCACAGCCGGTGTTGCGGCTGCTATTGGCAGCCCAACAGCAGCTATAGTTCCGGGCATGGGCAAATCATACTCCCGGGAAATTGTTACAGTTCGGACACCATTAATGTACTCACAGCAGGAGAGTTGTGTTTAATTTAAATTTATTTCCACAACCGATACCGACCCCTTTCGCTCACTCTCGCCCTCTCTCAATCTGTCTGTCTCTATTTTTCCTCGCGTGTCCTTCCTACACAGTTGATGTTTTCACATGGAATACAATGAAAATATTTACAATTATTAAAATGAAAGAACTAAAAGAAAAAAAAAACACCTGACACCGGTTCGGAACACGTACAATTCTCGTAGTTATTTTGTTATAACATGAGATATAAATTCAGCCTTTCTGCTCAGGCGAACTACACGAACAAGGACATCGTATTATCGGAACTGAAATGGTTTTGAATGAGTTGTTACCATTGTGAATAAGGCAACAGCAACTGGAGGCCAATAATGTATAGTGCAATATATTTGTTTTTGTTCTTCTTTTTTTTTTTTGTATATAAATAATAGGTAACTAATAAAAATTAATTCGAAATTAATTGTACGATTTAAAGTTGACGGGTATTCTTTTCGGACGAATTTTGTATGTGTGTACACTTTACATAGACAAGCGACGCAGCAACTGAAATTGATTTTATTTCAATAATTTTCGTTTTGAATATGTTATTACTTATAACTATCGTAATTATTGTTTGCTTGTTATGTAAACAAAAAAATAATTTTGTTTATGCACTAATAAGGGGATAGCAAACTACTTATAAATTAGAGTGAATGGGGGTGGCAAAAAATGCTGGGGTGTCGAATGCGTATCCATATAATCACCTTTGGTCAGCTACAGTATTTACAAGTGGAAGAGTTAAAAATAAATAAATAAATAGTTGGCGCAACAGGTCCGGGGGGACCCTAGGCCTAGCTTCTCACAACTATTCGTTTTGTGTGAGTTTTTCATTTCTGGAACGAATGGAAGGGATCTACAGTTTTATGCCGACTCCAAACGGCTAATTGAGAAGCTCTTTCAAGACATTCGGATGTTTGTCAGACGTTCGCGAGAGATAGCGCAGTGCAAAAATACTATAAGTTGGAATTTGGGTTTTTGCGGGATTCGAACCTGAGACCCCTCACTTAGTAGTCCAACATACTAACACTAAGCCACTGCGACTACCCTCGTCACCGATGGTGCTCCGAAAAACCTCCGATGTGATTATATCGGAACCGAAGTCGGATTCAGAGGTGCAATTTAAACCGGAGGTTCCGACATATCGGTAGGTACTTATGCGGCGAATATAGACTTCCCTTCATCGGCTGAGACTACCCACAATCCGACTGAAAATAACCACATGATACTGAATGGTTTCCGCAAGGGATTGATTTTGTTAGTCACTGCGGGGAATTTTGTGCCGTAAAGATCAAAGCTTTTCGGAATCAACGACATTCAATTAAGAAAGGAATTTTTCAGCAATCTTGGCTCTACAATTCTCTCCATTGACTATAACACTTTCTTGCCAGCAATTGGGAGCCTCTGAGAAAGACTATCACTAGATTGAGTGCTGCCAATTTAAAAACGGGTCCCTTAAAAATACGTCTTATAAAAAACTCATCTCTCGGTGTTTCCAAAATTCAAAACCCAAACCATTGAAGGTCTTAATATTTGAGATCTTTTATCTGTTCGCAAAATTAAAATACTCATAAAATGTTTTTAAAATGTCCCCGATTCCAGTTTTAGAGGCCTATAAAGCTACATGCAAGTTAAAAAATCAAATATGTCAAGCATGAGCGACGGTTAGGCCTAGCTTCTCACATAATTTATTAATGCGAACAGCGAATTCAAATTTTTGGTAATTATAAATCTTGTGCCGAATTCAAACCGAATTGAGAAGCTTTTCCATATACCTACTTTAGAATGTTTGTCAAACGTTTACAAGAGGTTGAGCAGTGAAAAATGTGAGATTAATTTTATGTTTTCTGACGATCGAACCTGAGACCCATCGCTTGGTAGTTCAACTAACTAACCAATGAGCCACTGCGTTCCCAAGAGACACCGTTCACTAAAAATATTCGTTTACCAGATGGAGTTTTCGAACTATTTCTTTCGTCAATGGGGTGATTTGAGTTTTGAGCCGTTCGAACAACGACCAGTTCTAGTTTTGGCCGAGCTGAATATTCGAAAAAAAAAACAAACATTTCATGACTCTTGGTTAAAAATCGGTAGGGTGAGAAAGTGAGGGGAGTTTCAACAATACATCAACAATGCGAGGAAAAATATGTTGAAAATGTCCGTACAGAGATAAATGCCAGTAACAGACTAACACTGTTCACCTTTTCCCTCATCAATCTTCATTCGACAGCTTTTTATCGCACGAATGTACAAAGTGCAAGTTTTTTATGAACACTATTCCTACTTTTGGTTAAACATCCTGTCAAAAATAGTAAAAAAAAAAAAAAAACAAAATAAGAAGCAGGTAAGACTGGTCGAAAAAAAAATTATTCCCGAACCAGAAGTCATCACTTCCAATGTGGCCGTTTATATGTTAATCCATGATAGACTTTTTATTTCCAAAACTTCTTCTTAATATTCAGTCCTTAAAGAGTGAAAAAGTAACAAACCTACGCATTCATTCCCGTTCAGTGGTTTGTATCCCCCTATGCGACACTCCTCTTCAGTTGAAATAGTGATTAAAAAAAAACACAATATATATATTTAAAATTTGTACATTATTTCTTATTTAACATATTTCTACTACCATGTCATATCATATAGCTCAGTTTAAGAAATCAAAACAAAATCTACCTACATTATACATACTCAACTTTTAGCAACAACTTAAAGCAATAACCCCTTTCATTTCATTATTAATAAATATAAGGCTTTTTCTAGAGAAAAACAAAATTAAATACACAAAACTTAACACAACACATATAATGCAAACCAAAAATTTAATGATGATACGACGATTTAAATGTTCCTTCCTTATAATAAGGCAAATTAACTTTAACAATCTGATTGTAAAGTTTCTTAACACAAACTCCACATCAAATGAACAACTCTGTAAATATTATGTTAATAATTTAGGTATATTACTTTTCTTTTCTTTTTTTAATAAAACCAAATAAAAACTTTTCCAAAACAATAAAATCTTAGTATACAAGAACAAATAAATAAATGAGTAAACACTACTAATGTTGCAACAAACAAAATTTTACAAAACAAAAGGAATTCAGAATAATACAAATCAAAGCCTTGTGGCATTTGATTGCAACTATTGCCATAACTTATGATGTTTATAATTAAATAGAATTTATAGGAAATTTAACTTAAAATGTAAATACGAACTAAGAAAGAAATATTCAATAGAAAATTCTTATTAACTGAAATTTAAATATTTTTTTTTAATATTGTAAAGTAACAAAAAAGAAACAACATTTCTTATAAAAAAACAACTATGTAATTATATCTGCATTGCAAATAGAGAACACAATTTAAACCAAGAGTATAATGACTTATAAAAAAAAAAACAGAAAATCCAAAATAAAAGAATTTAGATAAAATTTTAGATATAATTACCGATTGACTATTGAATAAAAAAAAAGTAAAACAAAATGTATAATTAAAAAAATAAATGAAAATAAATTAAATTGTTAGGTTAATTTAAAAAAATAATGTTTTAAATATAATTATATTATATATGAGTAATATATAAGAAACCAATTTTCTTGACAGTGATTTATATATGGAAAACAAAATCTCATTGTAAAAAATAAATAAATTAATAAATGTTATTTGACATAACAAAAAAATACAAACGACAAAAACATTCCGAAAAAAAAAAATATGAAAACAAAAAACACAAAAAAAATTAATAAAAACTATTTAAAAAAAAAAACACCTCTGTTTTCTTTTTACTATTGGGACACTTTCAGATAAAAGGTTGCTTGACAGTCAGTAAGTCGTGACTGATCAGATGAAAGCCACATATTTCGGCCCATTATGGCCACGGGCCACCTCATGAGCGGTCTATAGAATCAATAATGACATTCTTCTAGTTGAACGCCAGCCATTGTGAATAAATCTGGGATATCTACTCACTGTGACAGCAGTGCTTTGGGTTCAAACTTTTAATATCGGGAGACGATTTTGCAGAACAGATTTCATGATTTTGGGAGAGGCAGCGATGTCTTATGAGGCTAATTTTTGGTTTGTAAGGCTTTACATGTATCTTTTCGTCACAAACAGAGCAAATACCATTTAGGCAAGAGTTCCTAGAGAATTTATTATGTCACTGTTTGGTAGGGTAGCTGATGGCATTGTACGACTTATTTCTTTCTTTCAAATGAAGTTCGCAGATCGCCATGGTTTAATGGAAATGGAATGATTGAAGCCATATGTGTCAAAAATCCGGATGAATCTGGCGGATAAGAAAATCTCAAGAAATGGTCCTGTCAATTACACTACGATAATGAAATTTTACACCTGAGTGGCTACAAGAAGTCTGGTTTGTCACTTCTTATCATGTTAACTGTCCAGGCTAGATTTTACGAATTTATAATGGCGAAATTTTAATTGTAAAATTACCTATTGTGAACTACAAAATATTTAGTGCGAAGGTTTAAAATGATTACTAGTAGCTAAGGCCCATAGAGTCCGTACGGACCTGTTGCGCAAGCCCCACATTTATTTTTGATAATTTATTTATTATTTTATTATATTTCTTATTTAGATCTATAAGTTGGATACTGTGCTAATAATAGTTTTTATAAAAATATTCGTTTTTTTTTTTTTATGTACTTCTCCCGGGAAAGGCGAACCTATAACGCTTCAACAGCGCCCCGAGATGCCTGCAGATGTATGTTTGCTCTGTACTTAAATTGCTGCAAATTGTAGTCTTCTGGAAATATATCCCCAGGAAGCGAGTTCCAAAGTCTACTTGTCCTGTAACAGAAGGAGTTTTGGAAAGTTGATGTCCTCGCGGTTGTCAAGTGTACTGTATGGTCATGAGCATTAGTAGCCTGTCCTGGTGGGCGCCCAAAAGTTGCATTTCGAGGGATAATGTCTTTGAGTTCCTCAGAACATCTACCATGGAAGTACCTATAGAACAAGCATAGGTCAGCGACTTGTCTTCTGTGCACCAACGGTTGTAAATTCGATGTGAGTGTAGGGTCTCCAATGAGTCGAACTGCTCGTCTCTGTATGCTATCAAGCAGGTTAGGTGAATGTTTTAGGGCCGAGCTCCATATATGGGAACAATATTCCAAGCCTGGTCTAACCTGTGCTTTGTAGAGAAGGAGAAGTTGCTTGGGGCTAAAGTACCTCTTTGCTCTAAATAGGTAGCTCAACTTTGCGGACGCCGATTTTGCGATATAGGATATGTGGTTCTGCCATGTGATTCCTGAATTGACTGTGACTCCTAGAAGGTGCATTGAGTCCTTGTGATGGATTGGATGGTCATCCATTTGGATCTGAGGAACTGTTGATGCATTTTTTCTGGAAAATGTTGTGAGCTGTGTCTTGTTTGCATTAAATACAACCAAGTTGTCCTTTCCCCACTTCAAGATTTTGTCCAGATCATCATTTAAAGAATTAATTTGTTCACATCTCTGATTGTGTGATGTATAGCCGTATTCACAGGCCCACTGTTCGAGATGGAGGATATAAGAGTGCTGTCATCTGCAAAGCTGTAGATATTATTATTTGTCGATCCAAGCAAATCGTTAATGTGGAGAAGAAATAGAGTTGGAGAAAGAATAGATCCTTGGGGCACTCCTGCATTTATAGCAAACGAATTGGATGATACACCATCTACAACAACTTGGATCGATCTTCCCAGAAGAAAATTTTGCATCCATCCGCAGATTTGTTGTGGTAATCCGTAATACGCTAACTTATCTAATAGGGCTCTATGCCAGACTCGGTCAAATGCCTTTGATATGTCCAAGGCTACGGCTCTGGATTCGCCGTGTTGTTCAATTGATTGTGTCCATAAATGCGTTACGTAGCTTAGCAGGTCACCAGTGGAACGACGGCTCCGAAATCCGTATTGCCTGTCGCTTATTAATCGATGGCCTTCTAGATATTTGATTATTTCGAAATTTATTGCCTTTTCCATTACTTTAGAGAGCATTGAAAGTAACGCTATTGGACGATATAATAAAACTGTAACTTTTTTCCGGCTGTAATCTGGTTGCAAAGAATAGATTCAAAAAGTACTGCACGAATTTGATTTCGGTTTTCACAGTTGCATAGGAAATTGTTTAGATTTGAACATAGGATATGTTTTACCGTTATTCGCTGTCCGGAAGTGGAAATCTAAGCTGATATCTAAGAAAAGTTGTAATTCTCGGATGCCTTCTAGCTCCTAGCTTCGGAATCACTCATCCAAATGAAATGGGATTCTTTTTAATACAAAGTTCAATTATGTACAAAGATTTTAAGATATAAATCATCTTTGTACGTTATCCTGAAGTCGAACAATAAGCAATAAACTATAAATTTAATACAATTGAAAAAAGCAAAATGTTCGATTGAAGCTAGATCGTTGGATTTTTCCAGCGTTGAGTGGAGGAAATTTTGTGTATGTGTGCCGCAAAACCTGTTTCTCTCTCTATACATTTTCTGCCGTGTGCTTCTCTTTTTTTATGCAACTTTTTTGCTTTGTGTTGTTTTTTTTTTTTTTGCTCACGTTCTTAAATTATTAGTGAATAATGACAATGAGTAGTAGAGCGAATGTGGTGCATGGGATTGAGGGAGATAGCTATGTAATTGAGATTGAGGGAGTCACACTCAGTTGTTAATTGTGATTGTGATATTTAAAATGCGCTATAGTGATTCTGATCTCATTAGTGATACTGATTCATGTGCATGCATGCTAAAACCTGTTTGTGCATTTGCAGTTTTTTTGCTTTATGTTTTTTTTTCTCTTTTTTTAATTTGAACTTGAGGATGTTTGTGTTTGAGTAGTAAGTGAGCGAGTTGTTATGAGATTGAGATGGGGAATAAAATGTAACAACTTACAAGTGGAATGTAAATGAGATTGAGAGGGAATAATAGAAGTTAGCCTACCAAGGTATTTGTTTGGATTGTTTTACTGGCAGTTTTTCTTCTCTTTTTTCGGGTAAGCTACTTTTTGTATAGCGCTAATTATTTTGTTTTAAATTTGAGAAGTGGAACTCTGGCGAAGCAAGGCGAGCACGGGTCAGCTAGTTGTGAATAAATCTGGGATACTCACTGTGACAGCAGTGCTTTAAGTTCAAACTTTGAATATCGGGAGACGATTTTGCGGAACAGACTTCATGATTTTGGGAGAGGCAGCGATGTCTTATGAGGCTAATTTTTGGTTTGAAAGGCTTAACATGTATCTTTTCGTCACAAACAGGGCAAATAACGGGTGATTTTTTAAGAGGTTTAGAAATTTAAAAAAAAAAAAAAAACACAAAAAATTCGAAAAAATGAATGAAATATTTATTTGAATCGATAGTTTGAACCTTGCAATTTAATGTTTAAAGATAATTTCATGCAAATGTTGACCGCGGCTGCGTCTAAGGTAGTCCATCCGCTGAGTCCAATTTTGGCATACTCTTTCACACATATCGGCCGGTATCTCACGAATGAATGCATGGATGTTGGCTTACAGTGCGTCAATCGAAGCGGGCTTGTCCCTATACACATTAGCCTTGACATACCCCCACAAAAAATAATCTAATGGTGTCAAATCGCACGATCTAGGCGGCCAATTGACCGGCCCGAAACGTGAAATTAACTGTTCACCAAACTCGCCTCGCAATTGCGCCATTGTTTCGCGTGCTGTGTGGCATGTGGCACCGTCTTGTTGAAACCACATATCATGCAAGTCAAGAACTTCCATTTCGGGCAAAAAAAAGTTTGTTATCATCGCTCGGTAGCGTGCACCATTGACAGTAACGCTGCGATTCGCATCATCTTTGAAGAAATATGGCCCAATAATGCCGCCGGCCCATAAACCGCACCAAACAGTGGCTTTTTCGGGATGCATTGGTAGCTGTTGCAATGCTTCTGGCTGATCTTCACTCCAAATGCGGCAATTTTGCTTATTTACGTACCCATTCAACCAAAAATGAGCCTCATCGCTGAACACAATTTTTCGATAAAAAAGCGGATCCTCGGCCAGCTTTCCAAGAGCCCATTCACCAAAAATTCGGCGTTGTGGTAGGTCGGCTGGCTTTAGTTCTTGCACAAGCTGTATCTTAAAAGGCTTTACGCACAAATCCTTCCGCAAAATTTTCCACGTAGTGCTGTAACAAAGGCCTAACTGCTGGGAACGGCGCCGAATCGACATTTCGCGGTCTTCTGTCACACTGGCTGATACGGCCGCAATATTTTCTTCACTACGCACAGTACGTAAACGTGTTGGTGGTTTAATGTCCAACAAAGTAAATTTGGTGCGAAATTTGGTCACAATCTTCCGAATAGACTGCTCAGAAGGTCGAGAATGCCGATCATAAAATGGAAGCAGCGCGCGATGAACATTTCGAACCGATCACGAATTTTGATAGTAAAATTCAATAATTTGCAAGCGTTGTTCATTTGTAAGACGATCCATGGTTAAATTGCAAACCAAACTGAAGCTGTTTGACAGTGACACAAGGTACTAAACACACGTCAGCTGTCAAAACCAGTGTTGCTAAAACCAAACCAGCTAAAAAATCACCCTTTACAATCCAGGCAAGAGTTCCTAGAGAATTTATTATGTCACTGTTTGGTAGGGTAGCTGATGGCATTGTACGACTTATTTCTTTCTTTCAAATGAAGTTCGCAGATCGCCATGGTTTAATGGAAATGGAATGATTGAAGCCATATGTGTCAAAAATCCGGATGAATCTGGCGGATAAGAAAATCTCAAGAAATGGTCCTGTCAATTACACTACGATAATGAAATTTTACACCTGAGTGGCTACAAGAAGTCTGGTTTGTCACTTCTTATCATGTTAACTGTCCAGGCTAGATTTTACGAATTTATAATGGCGAAATTTTAATTGTAAAATTACCTATTGTGAACTACAAAATATTTAGTGCGAAGGTTAAAAATGATTACTAGTAGGTAAGGCCCACTGTCCAATACCTTTGATGGTATTCGCTGTTCAAAAAGGAACCCACAATTGAACGTCCAGATGTCATTTGCTATATATACATTGATCTTTTAAATGAACAAGTTTTGAATAAAATTATTTTTTTTAAATTTCTTTTAACAACTTTATGCAGATTCTATTGGGCGTAAAAATAGACTTAACAAATAATGCTGGTAAAATCTTCAGTCAATACAAAGTTAAATGCGCCACAATTAGTCACAGCCAATAGAAGATATTTAGATACATTTAGTGCCGTATAAAGTTCTAGCATCGAAATTAGAAAGATTATCCAATGAAAGGTTAACGTAAATTCTATCCCAAAATTACGCATGTGACAACTTAACGAGCCTTAATTAAATCACACATATCTATAAGCTATAAGCAGTGGCTTAGTGGTTAGTTTGTTGAACTATACTAAGCGAGGGGTGCCAGGTTTGAATCCCGTTAAAACCCAAATTCCAGCTTAGGGGGTTTATCCACATTGCCACCTCTCGCGAACCTGAATTTAAAAGCTCACACAAAAAGAATGATTGTAAGAAGCTAGGCCTAGAGTTCGTACGGACCTGTTGCGCAAACCCTACATTTCTTTTTGATAAATTATTTATTATTTTCTTATTTTTCTTTTTTAGATCTATAAATTTGATATTGTGCTGTGCTACTAATACTTTTAATAAAAATATTCTGTTTACCACGATTGTTTAAATAATTTTGAATTATAATTTAAATAAATAAAACGAACTTTTAACTTATTTAATTGGTTTAATTCCTTTACTTAAAAGATGATTTATTTTATGGTGGTTGTCTGCCGTGGGAGATGAAGAAGCGAATGACAAAAATGCTAGGAAAATCCAAGCGCGCAGTTTAGACGTTAATTGTATTATATTAATTCGAAAAGTACTATGTATGGCCTGAGGGGCAGTTTAGATACATATTAAAGAGTTTATTTTTATAGCAAGACTTGAGAAGCAAGTGTAATTAATAATTGAGAAGCAAGTTTAGTTAAACATATTCTATAAAAAAACGTTACCTGATGTGACGGCGGGGTTTAAAAATGACTAATGGTTAGGTAAATATTACTTTGTTAATATCTTGGAAAAAATAAATAATGAATTTATAAAAGACGGTCTTAATAAGAATATAGGGTAGGCAGATTCAACACATTTTCCACAGAAATAGCTTCTTTCGCAGATAAAAATTTGAACATTTTTCTTTTTTATCGAAAACTATGATTATTTTTTTTTTTTTGCAAAAATGAGCAATTTGTTAAAAAAAAAAGTTTTGTGATTCTACATTTAATCAAAACCTTCAGAAGAAATGATTCAGCCCAAATATATTTTTTTTTAGGTTAGAGGGCGTGGCCGGTGGGCGGTGGTACAAAAATGTACCATCCGGG
The DNA here is from genome assembly GCA_946477585.1 of Cheilosia urbana. NCBI lineage: Eukaryota > Metazoa > Arthropoda > Insecta > Diptera > Syrphidae > Cheilosia > Cheilosia urbana. The sequence goes on along the minus strand of OX297853.1, from coordinate 20,532,831 downwards.
ATGTTATGTGGTACAATATTTTACCAACCTTATTCTTTAGACTATATTGAATAATCATTTCTACATTTTAGAACTTCATTTTTTTCAACAGAAAACTTAAAAAAATAATCGTCGTTAATAATCTCTTCAATTTCATTCGGATTCAAACAATGAGCCAATTTCCAAATAAAACAAAGTAATACCTACTCCTGGATAATGTTTGCGTTTACATGACTGGTACACATCTGTACCAGTGTTGTTATATCGTGGGATTTATACCTTTTCGTGGGAATTTCGATATCCGAAAAGCCGTGGGATAAAGGGAAAAAGCACCAAATCGTGGGATTTTGAGGAATCTAACAAAAAACAAAGCAAAAAAGTATCGTGGGTTTTTAAAAGGGATTTTGAGTACGGCGAAAAGGGAAAAAAGGGAAAAATTGCCACGATTCGTGGGATAATAAATGAAGGGAGAGTGCTAACAACACTGATCTGTACCACTAAAAAGGACGAATGGTAAATATATGTATGTATTACTCGCCAAAAGCCATGAATTCAATTGAATAATAATATTCTGCTGGTTTCAATGCTAAAACTTTAAAAACACTGCAAAAATCAACCGAAACGTCAACACTCCACTAAATTATTGCTTCAACTGCGATCAAAAAACAGGCAAAACCAAACACGCACAAGTGTGTAGCAACTGCAACCACATTCGGATACATTAATAGAACGTTGAAAGACGTTGTGGTACAGATTTCGACCAAATAGTATACTATTTGGGACTTTCAGGTATGTTTATACTTTTGGTGGTACATAAATGTACCAGCCGGGTAGAAAGGGTTAAAAAACGATCTTTTCACCGCAACTGCTACAGAACAACAATCATAAGTAGTTTCTGTACAATCTGACAGAACAGTGTGGCACGAGTTGCCTTCAGTTCAGTTCAGTTCAGTGCCACCAGTTTATTTAATAATGAACCGCCTTTCTGTAATAGCGAAAGTCAAAAGAGTCCCATCGTCCAAAGTACCCCACCCTACCCTACCTATTCCCTCACAGCAAAATGTTTATAGAAAAGAAACGTAGCGTTTTTTTTTTTTTTTTTTTTGACAATGCAGGACAGAACATACCTGACAGCATTCCAATTGGAAGTAATAAATATTCTATCAATTATCGGGCTACAGCCATACTCAAAAGTCGATATCATCACCAGGTACTTTAGCTGCAGACAAAACGTATCGCCTAGGTGCGTGAAACTCTAACCTTGCCAATGTGACAAATTGTCGTGTCTTTGCTGTTTATCCGTACGTTTGGGTTCAAACAAACACTTCATCACTAAGGAAATTAACTTGCAAGGATTTGCGAGTGAAATTTTATGGTTCTATTTGCTGGCACAGTGGACTTCTATTGAAGTCTAAGCTCTCCAGAATCTAGAATCCCCATGTTACATTGTTAAATTCGCTAACTTCGTATTGATATGCACTCTCACTCTTACCCTATTGCTGAAAGAAAAGATGCTTCCAAATAAGACTGCTTCAACCGAGTTCCTCAATAAAACAAGCGTCATATGCTCTAAGTATGACCTTAGATCCGTCTTTTGTATCTAATTAAAAAGCCATAACTAGCACGGAGAACATCTTTGGGGGTATAATCGCAAAACATAATAGGACAATTTTTCTGGAAACTGATAGTATAGACATTGCTACGGTGCGTAACGTAACAGTTACAACAACACTCTTTACATGCATACATAGCTATCGCCCTATCCAATCTTTTAGTAGGGGAGAGGGGGGCGGTTTAGGACGGGGACAGTTTAGGACAACTTAAGAAAAAGTACTACAAAAAAAAACTTTTTAATCTTCTATATAAATAAAAATGAAATGATGTTCGTTGGTAAGGGCATCACGAGAGAATGGCTGGACCGATTTCGCTAATTCTTTTTTTGTTGTGTTTGTTATTGTCAGGAGAACAAAGTTATGAAAGAAAAAATTAAGAAAATTGCGCGGAAAATTAGAAAATTAAAGTTTGAATGGGGAAATACACTTTGAAAAAAAAATTAACGGGATAGAAATCAAGTAGTGACACTTCAAATAAAAAAAAATATATTTTGAATTTTAAGAGCAATTGTTGTTGTCAATTATTTTAATTATTTTCCAAGCAAATTGTTGTTGTCAACAATTTTGAATTTTTTTTTTTTTTTTTTTAAATATAGGTATACCTACCCAAAAAGTTTGTTCTAATAAATTATGTTTACTATGTTACATTAAGTAACTTTTTGAAATGAAGTAGATAGATACTTTGATTATACAAAGATGATATTATGGCCGACGATATTTTGCATCGAATTCGCACTGTGACATCGGATAATGAACTGGAGATGTCAGATGAAATGCGCAACAAAGCTTTGATTTGACGCAGTTAATCGAGAATTGGAGCGAGAAATGGACTTCGAACGAATCGCATTGAGTCAAGCTGTTCGAACAAATGTGCCAATGCTGAATCTATATATATAAAAATGAATCTCTATTTCCCTTGGTCACGGCATCACGCGTGAACGGCTGGACCGATTTCGCAAAATTTTTTTTTGTTGTGTTTGTTATTGTCAGGAGAAGAATCTTATTAAAGAAAAAGTTAAGAAAATTTCGCGGAAAATTAGAAAATTTAAGAATACTAAGCCACCATATTAAATTATATCTAACGTAACCTTAGCGCTTTTACAATTCAAACTTTTTTGATGTACCTAACCTTATGGCGTTGGCATAACATTGACAGAATGCGTGCTGAAAATATCGTCAACGAGGATGTAAGCAAAATAAATATCGTTTAAAACAGATGCTTCGATCGGAGTTATTATATTGATGAAATATATATAAAATAATTAATTTATTATTTTTAACAAAAACTGAATTTCTTAGTGCACATGGTCGGAAAATCCTCAACATGTGGCGTTGTAGGCGTATGTCGTTATTCAGGTCAATTAAATTTTCTTTAATAATAATCTTCTTAATTCATACCTATAATTCTTTCGGGATGAAACTCGATGATGATGATATAACTCGATAACCACTGGGTCAATTTTTATGATTCTTCTTTTGTTTTGTTCGTATTGTTGTATTTCAGGTTAACGCAAACTTAAAAGATAGGATTTTTGACCCGCTATATGGCGTTGTAATCGATCTCCGAAACCACTCACCCGATTTCAATGAAATTTTATAGATTTATATTCTTCGTTCCCGCTTGAAGGATAGGATACTTTTGGACTTGATAGGTGGCGCTGTTGCCGATCGCCGAATCAGCGCTACCAAGTTGATTGAAATTTTGTAGATGGATATGGTTGCTTCCAGTTTTAAATTTCGGATAGTTTTTGACCTATAGGTGGAACTTTGAAAAACACAAGCGGGATAAGAAAACGGATAGTGGCACGTCTCACTCAAAAACAAAATCAAACGCTATTTCTAAAGTCATATGATGAAAATTATTAATGGACGCTGTCCAAATAAAGCAATTTGCGAAATGTGAGCATAATTTAATACGAAAGGTACGGGCAAAGCCGGGTGGGTACAGTTACCTACATATAAAAGAGACTGACGTCCGTATGTGCATCCATAACTCGGGGACAGGTAGTTCGATTTTTACGATTTTTTGGTTGGAAGGAAGGGCATAATTCTACCTTTTGTTGTGAAAAAAAAACTTTATGGGGATTAGTTGAATTTTTGAATTCTTTAAATGTTCCGGGCCTACCTCAACATAAATTGGATTTGAAAGTCGGCTCAGTTAAAATTTTGTTGCGCAACATCAACGTACCGAAACTTTGTAACGGATCGCATTTGATTCGTGGTGAAGGATCTCATATCAAATATCATGCAAGTGATGAATTTGAGGGGAAAATTCAAAGGCAAACACTCTTATTCCACAGATTTCGCTTATTCAGAACGATTTACCATTCGTTCGACTTCAATTTCCCGTGCGTCTCGCTTTCACTATGACAAATAATTTATTGCAAGGATAATCGATGGATGTTTGTGCATTTGTAGCATCAGTCTTGATTCCCCATGTTTCTCACATTGTCAATTTAGTGAAAAAGCGGATGGTTGGACGACACGTCAACATCATTGCCGAATTACATAAATTAGTTAGTGCATTGTGCATGCTCGGAATTATTATTTTCATTACATTAACAAATTTGGGCGGAACGAAGTTTGCCGGGTCAGCTAGTACTTTAATAAAATTTTACAGTGGCAAATCCACTTCAAACAAACATCTGATAAATATTGAAACGATACCAACTTTAAAAAATAAAATAAAAAGAACAGTGTGTTTCCAGACGACGGTTGTAATTTTTTGTATTCCTAGACGTAAGCATATTATTCCAACATTATGCTCAATTTACAAATTAAAAGTGCTCAATTATAAAGTTTATATGTGTGGCGATGTTATTCAACCAAAATATTAACAATTTACATTATTTCTAAAAAATATCAAGTTTTTAGTTTTTTATCCCTCTCGGGGCACTTTTGGACAATGCGCGAGAGGAGCTTTTGGGCATGTCCTAATCTGCCCCTTTTATCACTTTGAACAATCTATTTCAGTGTGATTGTTTTTGGTTAAAAGAAGGAAACCGCTCCTAATGAGCGTTTTTTTAGACATGTCCAAAACTGCCCCATGGTTGTCCTAAGGTGGAAGATTTTCGGAGGATGCAATTGCAATGAAGAAGGCTGTTCCATTGGTAAAAGATGGTATGAGCCTGCGAAAAGCCGGTGCTCAGTGCCATATAGCTTTTCAGACTTTGGCTCGATATAAGAAAACTACTGAGAAAAAGGAAGCCAAAATGACGCCAAAATAATCTATGAATAAAATATTCAGTAATGAGCAAAAAATTGCCCTTCTTGATTACATAATATTGTGTCCATGTATGTGTTATGGTTTGCCCATTTTAGAATGTCCAAAAACCCATGAAATGGCTATCGCTAATAATGTAAAAATACAAAGCAACTATGGTATAATTTACTAGTCTTCCAGTTCGTCGGATGTGGGATATGAGCTTAAAGATTCTTTGATCGAAGGATCGTTCAATATGTCTGAAGAAACCTTCGCCTTTGATCAGCTTTTAAGAGATCCTATTAAAGGAGACCATGTTCTGGTCGAATTCCTTAAGTCGGGAAAAAATGGACAGGGATCTTGACGGAGACATTGATATATAATTTCTTAGATGGCAAAATAAAATATTTAAGTTCGCTTATCCAAATGTTGAAGATATTTCATTTGTAGTCAAAGAAGACATAAAAACAATTCTCCCAGAGCCGATTCTTTGCGGCCACACCAGTCGGCAACAAGCCAGTATCCATTTTGGAGTCACATTTGACCAAATTGAAGTGCGCTAAATTTTTCATTTTTACTTCATGAATAGTGAAATCGATTTTTTATTTTTTTTTTTGCTATTATCTATTTGTTTGTCACTGAAGACATTTTTTGCAGCATATGCTTTGGTTTTTAATTTTATTTCGTTATTTTTATTCATAACTCATAAGACTTCTTTGCATAATAACATATAGATGTTTATCAAACAAAATTAGTTTTGTTAAAATATTTTTTGTGGGTGTCTCATTGTTGGGGAAGGACTGCCTCACTGTTGTATTAGTTGTACCAACAGTGAGACAAAAGAGGTACTCGGCCGTTTTGATTTACATTTTTTTTATCGGTAAAGGTAAATTTAATTTTAAGTATGCAATAAACAGCACATTGAATAAAACTACCTAACGCAGTTAAAATCAATTAACTACTCGGAATACTTTTTTAGATATTGTCATTTGAAAAAAAAGTGTCTCACTGTTGGCGACGCTCTCCTATGCTTTCGATACCGCTAAAGGATAAAGATAAGGTCACGCACTATCATGCAGTGTGGAGAGCGAATTTGGAGACAACTGGAAGGGTATATTAAGTAAGGCCCATTGGAGCACCATGCTATCAAAAGTAATTAAGTAAGACCCAACAGCGGTTGACAATAGATTGACGTAACATGTAAGTCACATATAAAACATTTGAAAGGATGGTACTCCAGTGTTAGCCCGCTCGCGAAGTTTGTAAGTAACCCATGATATACGAGTAGGTTTGCAATATTCATAGGAAAAGTCTCTAAATTCAGCTTTTCGGTACCGCATAAAACTTGTATCAAAAATGTATGTAACCAGCTTTAACAAAAGAAAAAAAAGTTGGCGCAACAGGTCGGTAGGGACCCTAGACCTAGATTCTCACAACCATTCGTTTTATGTGAGTTTTTCAAGACAGTTATACTCTCGGATGTTTGTCAGACGTTGCCGAGAGGTGGCGCATTGGAAAACCCTAAGTTTGAGTTTGGGTTTTTACGGGACTGGAACCTAGGCTAATTTTAAAATAAGGCAGCCTTACATCAGACGTATGTATAGCTATCCAAATTCGTAGGTACCCTATTCCATCCTATATACAGCTTAGCTTCACCGAAATGAGTAGGAGTACCTACGTATACATTCATTTAATTTCATCTTATTTTTTGAAGCCTCCACCAACTCGTATAAAGCTATGGTAGCCACAAATCCCTACTAAGTATGAATATTGAATACTCTCGACATAATCCATAAATGATGCCGAATAAATAAAAATAAATACAGAAGAGTTTCATCTTTAAAATGCTAGCACACAGCCACTTGACCTCATATAAGTCAGATGTAAACACAACAATACGACTGTGTACAAGTATACCTATATATATTGTATCAACGGAGATTCTTCTCGGTTTCTCTTAGAATTAAGTCAAGCACCTGGCGAAGAGCCGCATACACCGCAACTAGCTCTGACTTTGATGATGGTCTTCTTTAGCAAACAATGCTACGGTCATGTACAACAAAATTTGTTCGCATTTTCCGGTTGTTGTTCGACAAGTTTGCCCCACATTCTAAACGTTTTCAGTTTTCCATAGGACACAAGGAACAACCCCCAAAACGAAACCGGCACGAAAAGCTGCTACACTCGACTCAAAGTCATTTAATAGATTCGGTTGTATATGCAAATTCACACCGCACACATATGCTATGTGCGACTTAGATGGGACCAGGACCATACCCACATTCTTACAACCCGGCTCCGCACCGAATAGCCTCAGTGAGTGTTTGCTAAAATAAAATCCATCTCAACCTTAGAGAAAATTTAAAGGATACCAGCTCGGTCTTGGCAGCGCACTTCATGGCATAGAAATAGAAATATGCTAAAATGTCCTTTAAGAATTCCTTTCTTAGAGGGACACACACATCATGTATGTGTGTGTGGCGTAGCCAATAAGTTTAGTGCATTAGAGTTGCATTCGCACAGAGAGAGGAAGTCGCGGCAGATGGAAAAGCCATATCCTCCCTGACTAGGTATATGTAACTGCGATGTAAGGATACTGCGACAACAACGTGTAAGATGGAAATCCTTTTGTCGAGAAGTTACATCGCCTTCAGGCTTACTAGTTTGACTGTAGGTACATAAATGCCAAGCATATCATGATGCAAAGGGATCAAAATGTTTCCATAGCTATTTGTGCATAGGTTGTACCTACTCGTGGTATGTGAAAACGACAAGGACCAAAGCGACAGATGGAAAAATGAGACGAGTTAAACTCGAAGTAAGGCTTTTAAGACCACAAAGCTGCCAGGCGAATATTTCTTTTTCATTGAGGAAGTTATTTTTCTCCATTCAACGTCGTGGGACGCGCGTTTTGCAAACATGAAAAGCAAGTTGTGTATGAAAGCATACATGGTCGACTGGAGAGTGTATATCTGATGGAGGTGGATCCTTCTTGTGGTTTGGTATACGTTTAGGGTTCTTCCTCAAAACCGTTGTCGTCGCCGAGAGACGTCCTTCTACAACTTCGTTGATCAATATTCGTTTCGTTTTTTCGTCGTTTTGTCTTTTGTGGCAAGGGTGCCGAGACAAGAAAGTTATTTCATCATTGTCCTAAGGGAGATTATATTTGAGCAAATTTATGGGAAGAATGTGATTAAAGGATTTTGTACAAGGGTATACTGCATGTGGATACTTTCTTTGTGTGTGTTTTTTTTTTTTAAGACAGAGAGAGAGTGCGGGTATTACCCAAAATTTGCTGTATGAAATATTGTTAATCTCCATGTGAGTGGAGATGGGCGTGGTGTATACTAAGTGAGTTGTCGAAAGGGATATATGAGCCTTGTACGAAGCCGTGCTATTGTACGGATATAGGGATGGACCCATTCGGATGGGGGAAAATGTAAAAGATGGAATTTGATGGGGTTACTTGCAGTGGTTCAGCCAAAAGGTCGAATTACTTGACCTGCCATAAATGTCTGGTTTGGTTTTAGTGGCAGTTGGCAGTGGGTGTGTGAGCTAAGAATTGTGTGAGATAGGAGTTTCTTTGCGCCATAAAAATGTATAAATGGAAGAAATTGAAATTTGCCGGATATGTTTAAATGTAGATTGCAGCAGAATGCTTGACGTTCATTTGTGTAGTGAAGATGAAATGTGTTGGGAAATCATCTGTTGAATTTTTATAGGGAAGAGGTGGGCATATTTGATCTTTTCTTGTGTACCTATTTTAGGGGAGGGGGGGGGGATTGGGAACCAAAAAAGTATTTATCTTGTCAGGGGGCTTCAAAAAAACACACTATAATATTAATATAATTAACACTCTTCACAATTATTATGGATTACTCCACTTCACGCGTGCACGTCTGATCTGTTCAGTGGCCCAACTTCGTCTGCTTTTATAATTATACCTACAGCCGGCAATCCCATCGCAGTCAGCAAAACGTGTTTTAACATGTTGGCTTTATTTTTCGCCTCTCTTTCTTTTGTTTATGTACATTTATAATATTGTCTTTGTGTTTGTGCTCTTACACCATCTATCTTTGTAGCTAAAGTTAAATATTAAATTAACTTGGATCTTCACTGTTTACTGTGGGGTTTAAAAGTCACTATTTTTGCTGCGGGAATTTTAAACCTCCCATTATGTACAGCCCTTCTTTCTGATATGAGACTCCCATGACAGAATGGGGGACACGTAGGTATACAAGCCACAACAATTTATAGTAGTAAAAGAAATTATTGTATTCTTATTAAATTAAGAACTCGGCATTTTAATCAATTAAACATTTACTATGATTAGAGGAACTCAAAAAAGTGAGTCACGCATTTCTGTGTGTCTTGTACGTCTGTCCGTCGGTTTCTGAGGTCTATAGCCTCAATTATTAGGACTAGGATTTCAAACTTCGCGTTTGTGGGCTAAGACTTCGGGGCAACTTTTTGTTATCCCAATTGTTAACGGTACTTCCCACGGTTTTAAACAAGTTTGCATCAAACGATTTAAATTAAAATTCATAATTGAGCTTAAATAGGTGATATCAACTCAGTTTTTCGCCAAAGAATCTAACAACTGTATCTAAAGGGTTTTCCAAGAAGAGGTGTTATTTTGGTATTCAAAGAAAAATGCCATTTTTTGAAACAAATGATCGGATGTTTATTTCATAATGAAGAAGAAGGTATGCCATTAATAATGAAAAACAACATTAGCCAAATGGCCACCACGAGCACGCATACAGGACCATATCCTTTTCATGAAATTTTCCATAACCAAATCGCAATGTGGCTGCCCTATGTCCTAGATAGCCTCACGAATTTTATCTTTGAGGTCTTGAATCGACGCTGGGCTGTTGGCCTTAGACCTTATCTTTCACGTGGCCCCAAAGAAGAAGTCGCAAGGTGTTAAATCAGAAGATCACGGTAGCCAATAGTGATCACCTCTTCGAGAGATAACACGGTCCGGAAACTTTTCCCGTAAAAGATCAATGGTTTCGTTGCTTCTGTGGCAAATAGCGCCGTCTTGTTGAAATAAAATGTTGTTTTAGATCAATACCTTCCAACTCCGACCATAAAAAATCATTAATCATCTCTCGATAGCGCAATTCATTCACCGTAACTGTTGATCGAACCACATTTTCGAAAAAGTAAGGTCCAATGACCCCACCGGACCATAAACCGCACCAAACAGTCACACGTTGAGGATGGAGAGGCTTCTCAACAATAACTCTTGGGTTTTCCGAGCCCCAGATGCGACAATTTTGTTTGTTGACGTAGCCACCGAGGTGGAAATGGGCCTCATCAGTCAAGATGATATTTCGATGGAATTCCGGATCATTTTCATGCATTTCGAGGACCCAATCAGCAAAGACACGACGTTGTTGATGATCGGCCGGCATGAGTTCTTTTGTTTACTGAACTTTATAAGCCTTAAGACCCAAGTCTTTATGCAAAATACGGTGTAATGACGTTTGTGGAATGCCCAAATCCAAAGAACGACGAGGAATGGACAAACCTGTATTTTCTTCAACACTTTGGGCTACAGCAGCAATATTCTCAGTTGTTCTTGAGCGACGTGCACGGGTTTTATTCTTCACATCGCTAACTTGTCCCAAAAGCTCGAATTTTTCCACCTATTTCTGTATTGCGGTTCGACAAGGTGCTTCACGACGACCAAAAAAATGCTTTAGTTTTGCGAACTGTGACTGCAAGATTTTCACCATAAAAGCTTCAAAAGTGACAGCTACCGAAATAGCGGGTCATTCACAATAACACCTCTTATTGGAAGAACCCTTACTTGTGAAAATTTAGCCGTATCTCGAAAACGATAAATACGATTCTAACAAAAGTTCATTTCTAAGGTAATATGACCATTTATACCTGAATAGCAAACTCAGGTTTTCTCTGTATTATTGTAAAATGGATTTTTGAAAAAATCATTTTTTAAAAATGTGGTTTTCTTTAGTTTACCTGAAAACGGAAATAACGATTTAGACCAAAATGCAAACATAGAGTAAAATTCATGTTTTCAAAAATATTGTGTTCTTAATTTTTAATTCGAATCACCAAAAACGGTAATTTTAAAAACTGCTCATATCTCGAAAACCCCATTTTCGACTTCGATGTATCTTTAAAAACCAAGTAATGCTTACATCCCGAACACTATGTTATGCCGTGGCTTGACGAATAGCTGTGATTTCGGCTTGGAAGACACTACAGCGTTTCGGAAGGGAGAAGGAGAGGCGCAAGCTCAGTTCTTCTGAGAATAAAGTTGCAACAGCCATTAAAAATGCAATAGCAGCAATGGAAAACTTATTTCTAGCAAATATTACGCAGTTCTTTTTTCTTCAACCATATTCAATATGTACCTACCTTAAAATAATTTAAGCCGGAGTTTACACAATCAGAAAATCTCACTTCCTTTGCATCCCCACACACGTCCATCGGGATTCGGGATATTCAGTTTCTAACTGCTAATGCAAATTCAAAAACAAATCTCTGAATTCTTACATAACGTGATCATTGAGACCTTAAACCAGCGTCACTTATCTATTCCAGTCAAAAATGGGCACATGCCCTAACAGATCAGAAAACAGACTAAGTTACGCTTTATCCCTTAACCCAAAAATGTCCTACCTACAAAAGGCAATTAAAACTATATAATCAGAAGTTGTGACAAATACTACCTATCAGATGAATAACTCAAAAATGGATTTATTTATTTAACATTTGGAATGGCTTTTCAGATTTTTACCTACCTATACCTATACCTAATAAAATAAGAAAACAATTAATCAAACGAGAAAGTTTCGTTCGACCCAGTCGTTCACTTTATTTTAATTTGCCCCCATAAGTCTTGGAAAATCTGGCAACACTGTCGGTCGATTGTGATGAAACAAGTTCTAAATGCTGCTCCATTTCAAGATATAATTTTCTTCTGCAAAATTTGTCAGATGGTGTGAGTAAAGTATAAACGTGATGTGTATTCAAATCAACATACAAAAACACGGGCTTCATTCATTTTAAAATATGCAGAGACTTTGCATACTTTTTGAACTGCAATTCGAAACGAATTTCCAAAATTGGATTCCCTCGTAAAGCCTAATTGTGGCCGCCCACTGTGGGAGATACTTCATTAAAAACAGCTCCGTCTGGACTAGATATTAAAAACTTTACTAAGCCTTCAATATAAATATAGCCAACAAAATTTACATACGATTGGTTTCGATCTAATCTTCTTATTGCTCGTCTGTACTGTGTACCCGCCAAGGGTAGGTACTTTAGACTTCCAATCAACCTCCACCCCCGCCGAACAAAATGTGAACAGCTAGATTACAGGTGATGCCAGTCTGCCATTCAGTCCTAATTGCAAAATCAATTCGGCATTATTTCGAAAATCGCCAACCTTTCATAAATAGGTATGTAAATTATTATTAAAATAAAACTGAGTGTGAGTGCCTGTAATTATTGTAATGTACAGTGTCCAGCAGACTGTGCAATGTGCATGTATTAGATGCTCAGTTTGAATCCATAATTTCTGAGAGTTCGTTGCTTCAGTGAATTCCATATGCGGAGCCGAATAAGAAAATCTGATTATCCTTGTCCACTCCATTGCCTCCCCCGAAGTGAATTTCAATTTCCCACCGAGAAGAGAATGTGGAACGATGAACGAAGGACCCAGGCCATCATGATGACGACGAGAGATAGAGAATCAGGCAGAAATAAAATGAAATAAAAAATCGGTGTCCTTGGCTCGAGACAAACATTGAATCAAGTGGACATCTGCTGGAATGACAAATTGTCAAAAATAAATTACAGTTATGCGTTTGCTACACATAGGTACCTAACGTAATAAATTCGTTGTCTGTGCGAATCACGAAGACGCTTGATGGAATTCAATCTGTCTTGGCTAATGGCATCTCTGGCATGGAGCTAACGTTGCGCTGCGCTGGCTGGACTTACTGAAGGGACCTTCTGTTCCCGTTGGACCATGCCACAAATAATGGAATATTGGAGTTGGTGTGATGCGTTACGATGTGTGTATATGCGACATGGGTGTGCTTTTGCATAATTAGGATTATTGGGAATTGTGGCTTATAAATTACATGTACCTACCCATACCCATGCAAGATGATGCGTAAATGATGATGTGGTGAATATGAAATCAGGCACATCAATTTAAGGACTGGTCACGGAAAAGAAATCGAGGGCTATTAGTCTTTTAAATGTTCCCTGTCAGTTGGATGGGATTGTGAGGTAGCGCGAAATTGGTAGTTTAGCAAATACGCAATAGAAATTGTATAACCATCGGGGCTAGGTATGTACAAATTCGCTTTTTCTCACCATGTAAAGGGTGGTTAAGTATTAAGGGCCCATGTTGATTTTGAATAAAACACAAATTATTTGGGAAATAACTGTCTTTTCTTTTTATTATGATAATATTGGTACGGTTCAATTATGTACGGAACAAAATATCGGCCAAATGGCTGCTGCAACCTCGACGGCACACCTCCATCCGATGGTCCAAATTTTTGATGACGCTGAGGCATAACTGAGGTTCTATGCCGTTAATGTGCCGAATTATCTCATCCTTTAGCTCTTTAATTGTTGCTGGCTTATCGACGTACACCTTTTCTTTCAAATAACCCCAAAAGAAAGAAGTCCAACGGTGTCAAATCACATGACCTTTGCGGCCAATTGACATCGCCACCACGTGAGATAACAGGGTCATTGAATTTGTCGCGCAAAAGAGCCATTGTTTCGTAAGCTGTGTGACAAGTGGCACCGTCCTGTTAAAATAATATATCGTCCACATCCATATCTTCGAATTCGGGCCATAAAAAGTTCGTTATCATCTCACGATAGCGAACACCATTCACAGTAACTGCCTGACTGGCCTCATTTTGGAAAAAATACGGCCCGATGATGCCGCCAGCCCATAAACCGCACCAAACAGTCACTTTTTGTGGGTGCATTGGTTTTTCGATAATCACTCTTGGATTATCATTCGCCCAAATGCGACAATTCTGCTTATTGACGAATCCACTGAGGTGAAAATGTGCCTCATCATTGAAGATGATTTTCTTCGAAAATTGATCATCCATTGTTGCCATTTCTTGCCACCATTCTGACCACTGACGACGCTGAAATGGTCAAGAGGCTTTAGTTCTAGTTTCGGTTTTGGACCCGTCTGTATAGGAACAGACGGACTCCCTACGAGGTACAACATCACTCTCCCAGTTTCGAAGTTCTTATCGAATTGAAACTGAGGGAGGGTTTAATCAGTTTCTTTTGGAGTGCATTCTAATGTAAATGGAATAGACGAGTGACCAGTATGGCGACTGGTCCACAAACGAATTGCTTTTATCCTAGTGGCTGAGTTTGCTGCCACTTGTTTGCAATAGATGTATAGCGGTAGCAAGTGGATCATTACGTCCATGGCCGCTGTTGGAGTGGTTCTAAGGGTTCCACTAATGCATACGCATGCCGTTATTTGAACACGGCTAAGCTGCTGATTATAGTAGATGGCCTTTTCAAGGGCAGTCCACCATACAATAAAGCCATAAGTGAGTATAGATTTGATAACGGATACATATAACCAATATGGAATTCGAGGCTGAAGTCCCCATCTGCTTCCAATGGCTTTTTCACAGCAGTACAAATACAGAGCCGTGGTGGCTTTCTGAACTCTCCGCAGGATATTGGGTTTCCAGCTCAATTTGCTGTCTAAAACTAGGCCCAAATAGCTAGCCGTATTGGTGAGCACCAAAAGTGTGCCGTTTAGTTTTGGGGTTACAAAATTGGGAATTTTGTAAGAGGACCAGTTCAGTTTTCTGGGGATTGACCGCCAGACCACATCTTTTGGTCCATTAAGGGAGCTTATAGAGGGCATTCTGCAAGAGATCTCTAAGCGTATTGAGGTGTTTTCCTGAGACAGCGATAGCAACGTCATCTGCATAGGCAATTACCTTGCATCCTTCCCCTTCCAGTATTAGAAGTAGTTCGTTCACCACTAGGTTCCAAAGAAGAGGTGAAATTACGCCACCTTGAGGCGTACTCCTACTGACGAACCTCCGGATCGAGGCTTCTCCAAGCTTTGAGTTGATAAGCCCGTTGGTGAGCAACTGGTTGACCGGACGGCTTAAATGCCGAGCTGCTTAAGGCAGATGACCTGGTAGAGAGCATACACCAACTCGTCTCCAAGATTTGGTCAGACGAAAGTAGGCATCCCTGCCAAACTTGTCAGATTGTGCAGAATGACGATGGAGAACGCTCGCTGCTCCGTAAAGGTCGGAAACAATCTCACCGAGACCTTTGATGTCAAAAAAGGATTTAGACAAGGTGACGCGCTGTCATGTGACTTCTTCAACATCATTCTTGAGAAAATTGTGCGAAACTCAGAAGCCAACACCAGAGGCACAATTTTCTATAAGTCTGTGCAACTGCTTGCATACGCTGACGACATTGACATTGTTGGTATACAACACAGCGAGCTGTCACTGGTGCGTTTGCAAGTATTAGTACAGAAGCGGCAAAAATGGGTTTAGTGGTGAATGAGGGTAAAACAAAATATATGCTGTCAACAAGAAGGGACACACACAGCTATAACTTTGAGGTAGTTAGGGACTTTGTCTACCTCGGATCCGCTATTAACTCTGAAAATGACATAACCTCAGAAATCAAGCGAATAATCACACTTGCCAACCGCTGTTTCTTTGGCCTAAGACGGCAATTGAATAGTAAGGCCTTGTCAAGAAGCACTAAGGAGATTCTATATAAGACTCTCATCATCCCTGTCCTGCTCTATGGCGCAGAAGCATGGACCCTAGCAAAAACGGATGAGGATCTTTTTGGTCGCTTCGAAAGCAAAATTCTTCGAGTGATTTTTGGTCCCTTTTGCGTTGACGGGATTTGGAGGAGAAGATTTAACAGGCGTATTGGTTGAGGCCCAGGTCCACCCCGGACTGTAGCACCACCTTAAGTAAGTAAGTAAGTAAGTAAGTTGTACTCGCACCTTAATGAACCTATTAAGCTGCATAACTTTTGAAATAAGAACAAATTGTTAATGACCTTTCGCATTTTTGATGTTTGTAGTTTTAATCAAACAGTTAATACAAAAAACTTATCAAATTCCCACCAGTAATTGTTTAAATCATACAAAAGTAAGTGGCAAAATTGTTTACACACCCTTCGAACACAGGCAACATTTTTTTACACAAGCCCAGTGTTTTTTCGTTTTCACTATAAAAGAAAGCGAACTTTTTTTTTATTTTAAGTTTGTAGTTAACGGTTATTAAAATAACTACTTAATAAGTTTTGTTTCCCCCTTTTGCCGCAATAACTACTGCAATGCGCCTGGACATAGAGTCTATTACCTAAATATTGAACTTGCTCTACTAGAATGGTACTCCAAGCAGTTATAAAGCCCTTCCAAGTCTGATCTACAGTTCTACCAATGTTTACAGGAATTTAAGATTTTACTACGTGCCAAAGATTTTCTATAACATTAAGGTCAGGACTTTGCGGGAGCCATTTTAAAACTTCTTGACCTACTTCTGCCAAATACCTTTTTGATGTAACAGACTGTGTGGTGTGCGTATCGGCGCATCGTCCTGTTGAAGGATAAAATCGCTCCCGATAAATCTTGAGCATCCAATCAGTGCAACATCATTTAAAATTTTCAAATAATGCGACTATTGCATGCTATCGGAGCACCTTACAAGTGGACTCACTCCACTTTTTCATATGCAACCCCATATCATAAACTTGCCTCCATTGGAATGTCTTTTGGGTTGTGTGACGGGTTTTTTGGCCTTCATTTTAGCTTGTTCCTTGGATGTACCGTCCAAGTGTTATTATTGCCAGTGACTGTATATTTATACCGCTTCTTCAGAACGAAATTTTGACTGCTCGATTTTCGTAGTTGACATTATCCGTCCACATTTATTTCGCCATACGAACATCATATGACTCAAGCTTGACAAACGAAATAAGACCAACCATAGAATAGGCACAGATCTTGGTAAAATCGTTTATGATCCCAGCAAAAATAATTCCAATTCCAAAAGAATTAAATTTCGAAATTTTAGCTTACGATGCAAGTGGGACCCAGACTTCCAAGGGCCGCCTATTACTATATGACCCTTACCCTCGGCTGACTGCCTTAGGTGTTTACGGCATCTTGCAGCTAACTCAGAGGAAATATAAAATGAATTACGCTTTTAAGACACGCAATTAATTCCTTGCTATCCCCCTTCTCAGCCAGAGTCACTTCAGTCTTATCCTTCCGTCTTCGCACCATACCCAGTTGGCTTTATTTTCATTTCTCTTACTCCCTAGTCCCTGCATTGAGACGGCGATAAATTATTGCGTTACTAGCTACTTACGCTCCATTCTAGTGAACCTTTTTCCGGCACAAGGAAGAGACAGAAAAAAAAATTAAATTACTCTCAGCATTATATTTCGAAAAAAAGGAACTTGACAATGTTCTACACACAGGGGGCCAAAGGAGGAGCGCTAAGCGTTTTCAAGACAACTAGCACCACCCATCAGCGATATTCAAATGCAGCTATTGAATATGCAAATGTTGGGTGTCTTTTTTTTTTTTTTTTTTCTACGTCGAGAGTTCTCCTCTTCTATTCGTCTACGTCCTGCAAAGCATACATACAACCCGCTGTTGTCCCTATACACAACCTACACTCTATACAGAGGACAACGTATAGGTGGGCACTCCTCCAGGCCAGGATAGAATCTGTAGAAAAATTTTCAAAATTCTCTCAAAATCTGGACTTGTGCCAAATTGGAATTATATTGCAAACAGACATCAGGCAGGACATATCCATTATAGTATGCAGGATATTACCGAAAGAGATTCTGACAGTACTCATTTGTTTCGTTGTTTCGAATTAATGTTATCACTGCTTTGGAAAAATGTTCTATACGTGTCTAGTTGTGGGCGGCAAGGGGTCAATGTTCGGTTGAGGTGCTCTTGCTGGTGCTGCTGGCCATGTGAAATTGTGAAGGGGAGAAAATTTGCATTTTTACACCCACAAAAAAAAAAAAAATGGGAAAATTGTTCGCATTCTATGCAGTGTTGGGCGTACCTCAATATCTGGTCAAGAGGAGTACTGCGCTATATCTGGGGAGGAGATTCGTTGCCTGATTTATAATTTCTTCCATTGATTTGCATAAAAATTGTAAAAAATCTTTTTGATTTATTCGTCCATTCCATTTGCATATGCATAGGTGAGACGTGAAAGATATACACGGAATGACCGGTCTGTGTCCTTTGTGCTAGATGTTGGTTTTCAGGGGGATGGGATTTATTAATTTTGTTATTCTCTTAGATCTAACGGTGGTTGTGCTTCAATATGTACATATTTTGGCCTCACTTTAATGTGCTAAAATAGTTGTACTTGCTTAAGTGAGAGAGGTCCATCTGAGAAGGCACCAGCTACCAAATTGAACAATAGTATCAACAGCTTCCTAGGAATCGAGCTGTGGCTGCATGATGGGCTTCCTTTTTTTTTAAGTTTTAAGGACAGGGTCCACGGCGAGCGTCGATAACTACTTTCGACAGGAAAGTTTCCTGGGGAACTCGTGAAACTCTAGCAAATTCTATGAAACGCTATTTCACATTTCATTTCCATTTTCGGGAATCACTTGAGTGCCAGCGGTCCTCGCGCAAACATTAAAAGTTATCTAGAAGATCGACCGTTGAACAGTTTCCAAGTTTCGGTGCGGACTCTGGTGAAAAGAATTTGAGCAAAATGACTGAAATTCCATTGGCCTTTGTTTCCTTTTAACAAGTGTGTCGACTTTTGCTGATAGCCAATTCCAGTGGTGCCATTCTGACATTGTTAAAGCTAGATCTGGCTTTTTTTTTTTCTAAGAAAATTGCCAAATGTTTTTTTTAGCACTTTCTGGATTTTTATTTTTATTTTTCGAATTTCGTTCTTTTTTTTAATGGAATTTTTGTTATTCGTGTACATTTAGCCGATATGCAGCTCCTTGAAGTTTAAGATGTTCCCGCTACTTTTCCGCGCATCAGGTAGAATGGGAAATATGAGCTGGTTAAGTGTGAGTATGATAAATCCAGTCTATTGTGTAGGTACATTAGATATACATCATTGGCTCAAATAGAAATCTATACGGCGAAGGATTAATGTCTCATCTTTGAAGGATATCATACGTCAAAAAATACCGAATTGATAGATATCGCATTAAATTTCAATTGATCGTAATGCTTGTACCGTTTGCGGATGTGACGCGCGATATGCGATTATCTGGAATTAGTGTAATAATAAGCAAAACTCGAATCACAGCCTAGGTCAACGTACAACGCCATCTATCGGGTTGTGGCATTGATCGCAGCAGAGCGACATCTATTATTTATTTCGTTAACTTCTCCACTCAAAATGCTCGCAAAACGTCTTTTATCACAATGAATTTCACGATTATCCGAAATTCCAAGCTTCACAATGAATTTTCCACTTTTACATCGTTCAAAATCGTCAAATTATGCAAATACAAAATTTCGTCGAAAAAAATTCAAGTTCTTCACGTCTTTCGAGTTTTACGCTAATAGCACAGATAAGAAATATACAGATGTCTCATCCATATGGGAAAAGATGATGTATGAAAACGAAATCTACTTAAAAAAAAAGCTTTTTCAAAAGCTTCATATATGCACAATAGTTAAATGAATCTTTGCCTCTTTTTCTTCTCTCTTCTACTTTCCGCGCATAAACAAACCGCACACAGAAAGTACATTGCTTTCTTCCTGCCTTTTGCTTCAATTCACACAACGTTGAGAACATTTTTTTTTTTTGGTTTGTTTATTTTTTTGCTGTTTGTGCGTAGGGGTGGATCGTGGTTATCGTGATCGTCATCATTGATTTAGCACAAACTCGTTTACATGTTGAGATGTTTGGTTGTTATTTTGTTTGAATTTTGATGTGCTTTTAGGTTTAGGATATTTTATTTATTTATTTATTTATATAATTTTCTACAAGCCACTTACAGCTAACAGATTTTTCGGTTATAATAAATAATCAAAAGAAATAAACATACAATAGCAATGCCTTGAATTTATCTCTAGATAAACATAAATCAATATTACAACAGGCTTCATTGAAAGATATGATTGCTCTAGACAAAGGTTCATTACACCCATATTTAGTTCTATGCATATATTGAAAAAGAAAATCTCTAGTTCTAAATGATCTAGCAGGTACATATATAGGTACCATTGAAAGAAGGGGTGGGCATCTAATAGTATAGCTAAGTATATCTCTTACAAACATTACATCATGGATGGCTCGCCTCGATTTTAAAGATTTAATACCAAGTAATTGACATCTGGCTATATACTCTGGACGGAAATTCCAACGCATTTTGAAAAAAATTTGTCTTGTGAAACGCCTTTGTATTCTTTCGATGCGATCAGAGTGAGTATTAAACGCAGGGTTCCAAATGACATCGGCATACTCAAGAAGCGATCTTACCAAGGAGATGTATAAAGATAAGAGGGCATATGGATCCCTGAATTCTTTACAGTTTCTGTTAATAAATCCGATGGCAGAATTGGATTTTAAGACAATGTAGTCAATGTGACTTTTAAAACAGAATTTGGAATCCAGGATAACACCTAAATCTTTGATTTCATTAACCCTACAGAGAAGATTCGAATCAATCACGTAATCAAACTGCAAGATTGAACTCAACCTAGAGAAAGATATCACATTACACTTTTTTATATTAAGCTTTAAGTCATTGCAGTTACACCAGTCCGATATAGATTTCAAATCTAACTGTACTAGGTGGCAATCCTCTAAGCTCCTAATTTTTAGGTATAATTTCAGATCGTCAGCGTATAACAGACATTGACAGTGTTTAATCGCAAAAGTTATGTCATTGATGAAAATAATGAAAAGCAATGGTCCTAAATGGCTACCTTGGGGAACCCCCGAGGTGCATTTAATTGATCTGGAGCAGGCATTGCCAATGCGTACTTTCTGAGTTCTGCCCGTAAGATAAGATGATAACCAGCATAACATCTTCGAATGAAAACCAAAGAGTTCAAGCTTTTTCAGTAAAATGCTATGATTCACTGAGTCAAAGGCTTTACTGAAGTCGGTATACACTGCGTCGATCTGACATTTGTTTTCAATAGTGTTGACAACGTATGATGAAAAAAGTGCCAAGTTGGTGGTGGTAGATCGACCAGATACGAAACCGTGTTGAGCATCCGACAAGAACTCCTTAGTGAAAAAATCCAGTCTGTTTTTAACTATGCTTTCAAATAGCTTAGGAATCACTGATAGCTTGCAAATTCCCCTGTAGTTCTCAACATTATTTTTAGGGCCAGTCTTATGTATGGGAACAAGAAATGAAATCTTCCATTCTTGTAGTACTTTAGTACGAATCCCACTGGCATTGTGATAGTAGATCTTAAGAGCAGAACTTTGAACAGTGTGAGCATTGTAATTAGGCGACAGTACGATATTACTTAAGTTGGTTCTGGAACTCTCTCCTCCGAGTAGTTTTTTGGCTTATACACAAAGGGGCGAATTTTAACACCAATCGGCCAGAAGGTATCATTGAAAACATCTTTGGCGTAATCGTCAGGAATTCCAAACTTAAAGTTAACGAATTTTAAATCACGATTGGTATCAGCAAGTTTAATCAACTTATGGCACAAAATTAAAGACGAACTAATTCCAAGGCCAAGTGATATGAAGTTAATTATTTCATCCGGTGTGGTAATCGACCGAAAGCTTCCAATATGGTACCATTTAATTTTTCTGGCAACTCTTAGATCACTGCGAGAATTAGTTCCAACAATCACATTTGACGATTTAACCGATTGCATATCGGCAGCAGAAACAACAGCCTTATTCATACAGGTAACCACATCAGCAATCGCAGGAATAGTACCTTCACTACGCAAAACTTCAGCAGCTTCCATAATGTTCTCATAGGTTTCAGTAACCACAGCATGTTTGTTATCATGCTCAGCGACAGCACCAACAACATCATTGTTACTGTCATCAATACACACAACACCACTCGATGGCTCTTTATTGACATTATTGACGTCATACTCCAAACCAGCAGCAGCAACCGAATTCGATAAATTTGGAATCCCTATATCATTGATATTTACACACTTAGATATAAGTAGGGAATCAACAATATTAGAAACGGCAGCAGGAACATCAAGTTTAACAACATCACGCTCAGTATGCCCAGCAATAGTCTTACTCTTATCAGAGTCAGCATTACTTGAGCGTACAAGATTTGGAGACGGTGATGTTTTTTTTTTTTTTTTTTCACATACATTTTTCAATGCAGTAGTGGCAGCAGCATTTTGAACAGTACGACCGCTCATGGGAGAACTTTTACTGTTCTTCACTGAGAGACGTGTTAAAGCAGGCGATGATAATGTACGATTTTCTTTCGACTGTTGCTTGGAGGGTTCATTGACCTTTGGTATCCTCTGGTGGCGAGTGCTAACACGAATGTCTCGGCTTGCATTCAAAACGTTGCTTAGCACATTAGGCGATTTATTATTAGCATCAGCATCTAATTCAGTTCAGATTGTAGATATCCTGCTATTCTATATTTATTTCCTGTTGAATATTTAGATTTCCATTGAAAATTATGTAGGAACATTATAATATGCTACCTAGTTGTTTTTAATAAGCAACAGCATTGATTTTATATTATTTTGTATGTGTTTGCATGTCACACGGATTCTAAATAGACATAACGCCGATAGGAAAGCGAATTTGAAAAAAAAAAAAAAAAAAAAAAACGGGGCCAGCAGCAAGAGGATTGTGAGTTGGGGCTTAGGGGTCTAAGTATTGTCTCTGGTACGTTGTGGTCCATGCTTGGGCCTATCACCCACAGACCCTCTTTCTTCGAAATTATTCACTACACGATAAATAGTGCGTTTTTTTGGCACTCCCAAAAATTTCACGTAACTTTCTCATCATCCAACTAATCGATGATTGATTTTGATAAAAAATTTTAACGATTAAAACACGTTAGTTTATCGAATATTTTTCCATAATAAATTTGCCACGGGTCTACTTCACGACTGCCAAATATGAACTTGCAACTAATGTTTACCAAAATGGCGGCAAAACAAAGTAGTACACCTTCCCGGCGGATACCCTGTATATATAGAGATTACATAATTATTTTCATTCCTTTGCTCTTGCTGTGTCTCAACCACAAGGCAAAAAGGACTCGCTTTTATTAAAAATGCACATCACTTGAAACCAAATAACATGAAAAAAAAGAAGATTTCTTCTAGAGTCTGGCATCAAGTGATTCGAAACGAATTATGCCTGCTGCTGCTACAGTATGAGAATCGCACATCTTATCAATATCTGGCAGCGTGCTTCTGCTTAGCGTTGCCACTTCAAAAAAAGAGGAGCGCAGTAGATCATTAAAAAATATGCAGTAGATTCGATCTCTCCGCAGTAGATAATCACTTTAATATTGTTTTTATAAACGTTCCATTAAATAAATTAACATTTTGGAAATACTAAAGCCCAGGAGAGTGGGCTCTATGGGTGTCCAGCAACCGTTTCTGACACTCATTTCAGACATTCATTGACATTCACGTTAAGTTTGTTTCGTAGTTTATTTTTTAAATGTCTTACAATGGAAAACTTTCGCTCTGCTGCAGCACAACTTTTTAGTTTGTGGTTTTCAATAAATATTTATCCTTTTTTTTTTTTAATAATTTTTGTCTTGTTAAATAAGAGTTTTCCACACTGACACGATAGGCGATACAAGAATTTAAATTTCAAAAATCCTCTCAGCTCAAAATCTCGTTAGTTAAGCAGAAAACGAGAAAATAATAGAAATATAGACAGAGAGAAATTGGTTTCATGATCCATGAGAAGGTTTATCAAACAAAAAAAGTGCAGTAGATTGGATTTAGTGGCAGCAGATTTGTTTTTTTGCGAAAAATGCAGTAGATTTACTGCTGTTGCAGCAAAGTGGCAACGCTGCTTCTGCTTACTTGGTGTATTATTATATTTTTGTTATCTTTCTCTTTCATTATTCGGCAATTTATAATTCTTTTCCTCTTGTTTTGTCATAAGCCCACTAGAACAAGGCTTAAGGGAAGGGGGCAAGCTCTTTGCAAACACAAATGAATGGAGCGAAGGAAAGGCACTAGGAAATAAAAGAGCTTTATTCTCAACGCTTATTTTGAAAGCTCCTTGTCTGGTAAGGCGATGAAAAAGGTTGTCTGGTAAGGAAAAAATATGCTTCAAAATTTTGTACAGGCATAAGACATCTGTATATTTATTGTCTGTGCCAATAGTTTTCTATTTTTTCATTCGAAAAGCCATTCCATAAAAATTGCACAAAAATTTCCATACAAAAAATCAATTTTCGATTTTTCCAATTTCCCGACCATTCCGGGGGGCTTCCCAAAAGTTTCTTTCATAAAAACCTTCTCCTGGCAATTACGAAGAACTGGAAAACAAATTTGAGCCAAATCGGTCCTATCCCACATTCCGAGTTCATACTCATGGTGGAGATTTTATATTCCTTATCGAAGTTTGCATCCTCAGGGTAGTTTTGTTTGTGCAACATTTTGAATAGAATGTTATTGGAGTAATAACATTAGAAGCAAAAGGATGAGACTTTTATTTAGGTTTTTTTTTACTACAGACATTTTTTTCTAATTGGGAAACAAAACTGAAGCTACTGCTTCCCAAGACTAAAGTTGTAATTGGTACTTTTTTGACAGCCTGTCATAATTTTTTTCTATTTTGGCCGTTTTTTAGTTGGAAAAGGCGAAATAAAAGCCTTTAAAATGTACCGCAGTTGCCTCTCGCAACACTGTTATACTGTTGAGCGAGCTAATGATAGTTAAATATGGCTCAAAAAATATCTTAATTTGAAGAATAGCTACAGAATGAAACTTTGTTTTTTCTCATTGGCTCTTTTTCTTGCGAATTTTCAGAATTCTGCAGCGGTCACTCTGGCCGAAAAAATCCGGTTAAAATTTAGTGAGTTAAAAAATAGTAGTAATATATTTTTAATAAAAATAAAAAACAAAAATTAACTGATATTGTGCTATTTATTTTTCCAAACTAATAACCTATTCACAGCGATCCGAAAGCCGGGTTTTCGCGAAAACCTTCGAAAACTTAATCGAAAACAAAAGTTTTCCCATACATATTTCAGTTTTCAAAATGAGTCATTAAAAGTCGTTTGCCACGAATCGTGTGGTTGTTGAATACCATTGGACAGCTTTTGCAATTTTCAGCAAATTCAGCAGAACAGCTGACCGAACAAATATTACAACTCACAAAACAACCACGTGGTCGTTGAGCCCCTGGTCAAAAATTCTTATTTGAACTTTTGAGCGGATTTTTTGACCGAATTTAAAAAAATTAAAATCGGTCGTTCGGTCCGATTTCACCGGATTCACTTTTTTTTTTTAGTGGCAACACTGATAGGCACTCCCTGTCAATAATTGAATCTATTGATTGATTTATTTGAAAATAGCACTCTAACCATTGCGGAGACCCATGTCTCATCCAATTTGTAAAATACGTTCTTTATTTCAGGGGTTGTGTTCTTTTTAGTTTTGAGCTCGACACTAATAGCCAATCTTACATTTTCCCAGCGAGTGTCCTGGCAATGAAATAATATAAAACTTGTTGTGCATTTGATATATCGTCAGTGTTGTGATAGCAGATGTAATTTGCTGCCTTCGAAACTCATTTGTTTAGCCTATACCTACATTTTCAAAAAACAAAAATAACCCCAGTTATTTTGCATCCACAGACTTATACAAAATCACAATCTACTGAAAATTTGTATATGAAAACACAGATATACAAAGAATTTAAACAAAGTGTGTATCCTCCTCCTGTAGTCCTGTCGCCATGAGTGGGCTACACAATTTTCGTGTACTATCATAAAAAGAAAGTAACAGTCCTCTCCCCTGCTTCAAAGACTCCACATTATAATGAACGTTTAATCGAATCAGTATATAACCGTAAATTTCATAGTAGATACTAAGCGATCCCCAGGCAAAAATTCTTCAATGACCCTTTATTCAGTGTAGTCTTTTCTTTTGGTCTTTTCCATTGTTAAAATTATGGTCAAGAAGAGATTGAATGTGGCATTGAGTGGTAGTAATATACAAATACATTCATGGTAAAGGAAATGTTTTCTTTATCGCTGCCGTTCTCCCCCAACGGGTATTCAGTATTTTTATACTGTTCAGGAGCTGAATAAAGGACCCTTTGGGGAAGCAACAAGTACACTTACCTTTAACTGTTTAACTATGTACGTATATATTATTTTTACTGATATGTATATAGTTTACTTTAAATAACTGCTCGTGCTCATTTAGTATGAAAATTCCGAAAGCGTTTTGATCGTGGGTTTTGTAAGCTTATTTAAATATGCACATTTGCAAATAGAGGGAGACCAACTGGGCCATATAGTGTCGACTGAACACTGAACTTGTGTTTGGAAATTTTCCAAAGGTTCTCAAAGAACTTATACCACACAACATTTTCAAACTTGGCAACCCTAGTTCAACTTAATAATTAACTTAAAGTTCTGTAATCTTAATTCCATGTACCGAACCATAGTTAAAAAAAAAAACTAATCTACAAGGTGGCGCAAAAGTAATCCTCCTATCAGAAAATGCTATAAATTTTGCGATTGGCCCCTAATGTCAGTTCTGTTTTGACATTTGTGTAGTAAACACATGCGAAACACACTTTAATAAACAATGTTACGCTACACTGCTCCAGAACGCGGAATATTGGTGACTATTTATTTGAGCAATAATCGGTCGGTGACTTTGGCACAACGTGAATTTCGTCGCAGATTTCCTAGCCGTCCAACGCCTACTGATGAAACACTGCGACGTTTAGCTGCTCGCCTCCAAGAGACTGGCACAACACGAGATGCTGCCAGGCGTGGCAGACCCCGGAGTAGCCGTTCTGCAGAGAATATTGCTGCTGTAGCCGAAGATGTCATGGAAGCGCCGTCGACATCAACCAGACGACGTGCCACGCAAATGGGTATCAGTCGACGGTCTTTACAGCGAATTTTGGTACAAGATTTGAAGATGTTTCCGTACAAAGTCCAGACGGTGCATCAGCTGTTAGCTGCTGACCGCCAATCGCGTCTAACATACGCTCAAGCGGTCGGTTACTGTGAATGGTAAGCGCTACAGAGCAATGATCAACGAGTTCTTTTTGCCGCAACTTGATGGATGGGATTGGAAAACATGTGGTTCCAAAAGGACGGTGCAATGGCACACACTGCACGTGCCACAACCGATATGCTGAAGGATGCATTTCCCGGGCGCCTAATCTCCCGTTTTGGCGATTTGCACTGGCCAGCAAGATCGCCTGATTTGACCGCTTCAGACTTCTTTTTGTGGGGCTTTTTGAAGTCGCGGGTTTATGTCAACAAGCCTCAGACTCTTGCAGCTCTTAAAGACAATATCCGTCAAGAATGTGAGGACCTATCGCCGAAAGTTTTGGCCAAAGTGATGGAAAATGCCATAAAAAGGGCTCAAATGACAATCAACTGTGGCGGCGGCCATTTACATGACATCATATTCTCGACTTGATGTAAAAAAAAATAAAAGACCAAATAAAAATAATCCACAAGAAGAATCAAAGTTTTTCATTTTTTTTTTTTTTTAAATTACAGCCAAAAAACATCGGAAGGTTATTTTTGCGCCACCTTGTACTTTCACTCGTTTTTCAATCACGCTATATTTTAAGTGATTCCTTTTAGTTAAACCTAGATTGAATTATTATTTTATTATATTATTATTATTAAAACTAGTTGACCGGGCGAACTCCGTTCCGCCCAAATAATATTTCCGAGCATGCACAACGCATGCTACTTTAGGTAATTCCGTCAATTCAAATTCATTACTCAAAAGTTATATTAAATACAATAGAAATAACTTAAGAATAGCAGTGTCCATTTATTTCAATCGAACCGCAATGATTGACGCGTCGGCCTTTCCGCTTTTGCACTCTAAGTAATTTGCTCACACGTGAGCACGGCCCATGCAATTGACCATGGAACAGCATGGGAATTCAAGATTGATGTCATAAATATCCAGCGTGATGTATAAGGGAAAATATTGCCCTGCAAGTTGTCATCAATTCAGTTTTTTTAATGAATTTTGTTCTTAACCAAGTCATATGGAAACAGTTGATGTACTGTCGAATGTTTCTTAGAAAATCATCAGATTCAAATGGCTGCGGACTCGGGAGGTGCTAATTTCACTTTACCTTTAAATTTCAGCGCGTTTTAATGGTGGCACGCAATTGTAGTCATCGCTCCGATATCGAATCGCATCGCCGTCATATTTTTCTGTTCGTTCATACTGAACATGAAATGCCAGTCGTTTCAATGTCGGCAACGACGCGCGTTTGCCACTCTTCGATTTGAATTTTGAACTTGTACGTTTTGATGCAGTTCTCATAACTTACACTCTCAAATTGCTTCCCTGTTGGTCTGGTCTTATGCCATGCGATGTCCCATTCTTCTCGTTCTTAGGTTTAGCTTCGTTGATATATTTTTGTTGACTTGCTTGCCTTGTTCATCTTGGCATTTTCATAAAAAAAAAAACACTCAAATTTAACTTTAGTCCGCATTTAAACTTTTTATATTTACCTTTTACCTTATCAACTGTATAAAAGCAATGAAACTGTTGGAGCGATGCACAAAACAAACCACCGCTGTTGACAAACGTTTAATACATTGATCTGAAATTCTCGTTTGTCTCAATTTACTTCTTGAAAAAAAAAATCGCGTATACGTAGTCAAAATACATATTAAATAGGAAGAATTATTGGATGCCAAATCAGGACCGTGCGGCGATTTTCCTGAATTTTCTCTCTTCCTAAACCTGATATACAGCAATACGAACAATACCAAAAAAGAATCATGAAAATCGTCCCAGGGGTTATCGAGTTATAACATCATCGAGTTTCACCCCGAAGAATTACATATATAGAAGATTAAGCTTAGTAAAGACAAACAAAAGTATCTAGTTTCCTTTTTTTTGTTTGTTTAATTTGCGGTCGATATATAAACCTACTCATACAATTATTCCAGATCGGGAGTTTTCGTCTACTCGCCGTGAGTCGCGTAATGGTTTGATTTTTCGTCGTGGAAGCATAATAGCTGCATCAGGTTATATATTTTTGTAGATGAGAAAACGGGTAGAACAAAATTTGTAGTCAAATAATTTCGGTTTAAATATCTTTCCGATCTTGCTAAAACTTCTATCTGCTGAGTGAGGAAGCCAGGAGTAACAACGATTGTCGCTAGTTTAATTTTCCTTGACAACTTATTTCTGTTGAGAAATTTTTGTTGAGTTTTAAAAGTGACTGTGTCCACGAGTTGTTGTTAAAAAGTTATTCTCTAAAAACAACTCATAAAACTTCTACCTTCAACTTTACTTCCTTAATTGCTCTTCAACTCTTTCACCATTTGTAAGAATTTGTTTTTTAAAAGTCTGCAAAAGCCTGCAGAGGTTCGATATTGTTTTGCTAATCGTCACCATGAAGGCTGTCTCTGTTAGGAGCTTTGTGAATACGCTTGTGCAAAAGGGAGTTTCTAATGATGTGATTTTTGCTTTACTACTAGCCAGTCGAAAATGTTATCATTGACGAACTTATGGTATCAATTACGGGAGACTCAAAGTCCAAACATTTTTTTCATATTTATTTTGTTATTCTACGAAAACTGAGCTACAAAGTTTTATTCGGCGAAAGGCTTCTTTCATTTTTAGTTCAGACCAGAACCTGAACTGTTATACAAAAAGTTTGTGTTTCTTTTTTAGCTCAGACTCATCAGAGCTCAAAGTCGTGCTTATTTTTTCGTTGAAAGCTCAGAATAAACTGTCTTAGCAAGCTGATTACACATATCCATTCCAGTCACATTTGACAGAAGAGAGAAAAAACAGGAAAAACATCAAACCGATCTGAGCACGCTCGGTTCAGAGCGCGCTCAAAATGCTCGAGCTCAGTTCAGTGTTCAGCTCTTAACTAAAAAATAAAAACGCCTTAAGAGATCAAGTTGAATAAGATTCCACTTGAATATGTCTACAGGGCAATTAGACTGCTCTCTTATACATTAAGGCCATTTAAAGGTGAATAAGTTGTAGATAAATGGTGGGCGTGGGACACGTTACAAACGGCTATACTGGTAATCACACCAACCAACAACCCTGGAGGCAAATGGACCCGAATACAGAAGACGGCTTAGAATGAGTTTGTTAAGTTTAAATCCGCAGCGAAGCGGACTACATTGAATCGAGAATAATCGGCTTGGCGCTGTGAACGTCTCTTTTTATGTGGATAACACACCGCGCACGTCTTCGCCTAATTTTGTTTTTTTTTTCAACCTCGCCCAACTTAATTATTAAATAATTATAGTCCAGGATCCCTAGTACATTTTTTTAACTTGATTACTATCAAGCTAATTTTCCGTGAGTAGCTTAATTTTGATAAGACGCCCACAATATCCTTTGCGAAAATTCTTGATTGTGGTAGCTAACAGAGCTAGCAAGGCTAAAATATGTCGATTTGATGATTCTCAAATATTTATTACTAACTGGATTGTGTTTTTTTAAATCTTAAGATAATTATCTAAATTATTTGAAAAAATATTTGTCCTACAAATTCAGTGGTACGTTATCCCGGTCCTACGCTCAAAAGTAGTACCTAGTACAGAACTATGTATATAGCTTGGTACGCTATCGCGGTGCTCCAATTGAATGTGTTGATGACGGTGGGTTTTTTTTTTTTTTTTTTTTTTTTCATGTATTCCTTTTCTGCCTTTTTGGTTCGATTTCATAATAAAGGGTGTCCGCCAAAGAATTTTCGACTTTGAATTTGAATAAACGGCGAGCGGGGTATCGGCGGAGGGGGGAGGCGTATTCATTACACTTACGCGTCGTGCGGATTTTAGTAGCCATGGATCGTTGGTCGGCGGAGCATCGTGCGTTTGCTGTAGAGGCATATTTTAAAAATAACGATTCTCCCGTGGCTATTCGCAAGACATTTCAATATTCGGCGTATACGGGATTGTCCTAGTACGCAACTTATTGGCAAGTGGGTGCGAAGTTTTCGTGAACAAGGACCTGTAGTGGGACACGGGCCAGGTGTATCGCGAACTGTGAGAACTGACGAAACAATTGAAGCAGTTCGTCGTGATGTTATTGCAAATCCACGTCTTTCACTAAGAAAAAAAATTCCCAAACCTATTCGTCTATGTTGGAAAACTTTTTGGAACATGAGTTGGAGAACAATGAATGGGTAAACGGATCGACATGGTTTCAACAGGATGGAGGCATCAATGAACATTGTAAGGCGCATTTTCCCCGAAAAAGTCATAAGTCGTTATGGTGATATCCCATGGCCCCCCAGATCGCCAGACTTAACACCTGCGGACTTTTTTTTTATGGGGATTTCTTAAATCTAAAGTCTACGTTAACAAACCGCGAAATTTATTGCAACTGAAAAGATATTCGCAACGAAATCAGAGGAATTTCGCAAGAAACTTGCAAAAAAGTTTTCACAAAAAATATGGTGTTTCGTTTAAATGAGTGTGTTCGTCTCCGTGGTAAACATTTAACTTCAATTATTTTCAAAACATAAATCCGCATTTGTATGTTTTATTTTAAAATAAAAACGATTATATAAAAACCTGTGAATCTTTTATTATTTAATTTTAAATTCGAAAATTGTTTCGCGAACACCCTTACGTTCAGCTTTGTTTTTGTTGTCTGTTGCTTTTATGAATGAGATGAGCAGGGGGTCGATTCTCGTTCTGTGATACTGTGAAATGAAAAGAGTTTTCACAGTTTCACGCTGAATTCGATTCTCGATCTATGAAAAAATGAAAACAAATGTCAGAATTTTTTCATATGATAAGTTTTTTATCACAGCAATTTCATTCGTGAAGAAGTGTGAAAACGTGATGGATACAAAAAATAAACGGGGACAAAGGGCTTCAGAAACCCAAAAAATTTTCTTAATCGATTTTCTGGAAAACAGGCCCGATTTGGCCAATGACAAGTAAGTAACCTTTAATAACCATAAATATTATATTCTGCGTTGAAAAAATATGAACTTAAAAAATGCAATTTACAGATTTACAACAGCTGACGGTGCTCGTACCCGTGACAATGAGTGGAAGGAACTTAGCTTCCTTCTGAACAGCTTAGGCGGTACCTTCAAAGATGGGCCGAAGTGGAGGAAATACTGGAAGGATTTAACGTAAGTTTAATTGATAATATTATCAATGAAACAATAATAATTTCATAATATTTTCATACTTACACAGAATAAGTGTGCGAAGTCGTGACAGCGCCATTAAGGGACAGCGCCAGAAAAGCGGCGTTAATGGACCCGTTCCGATTAAAGATCTTACGGATCTTGACAGAAGGGTTATAAATATTATTACCCCAGAAGCCGTGGAAGGTGTCTCAACCCTAGTGAGCGAGATCGGATTTGAGCCAATCACCGTAAGTTTAGAGGTGCATTTAAAACTTCAGTCTATTAAAAATAAATTATTAACTCTCTTTTTCAGTTCCAATCTGAAGAAGAAATGGTTCTAAATATTGAAGACGTGCTTCTTAACCCTTCAGCTCAAAATGAAAGAGAGGAACTTCCATCAACGTCCACTTCTACAGGCAACCGTCGAAAACGGCCAAGGCGTACATTAAATAACGCCACTGACGACGCCTTGGCTGCATATAGAGAAATTGAGGAAAAGAAAATGAAGCTCGAGGAAAAGAAAATCCGGCTTATGGAGGAAAACAATAAAATCCAAAGTGACATTAATAAAAAACTGGATGAGTTGCTTCAAGCACTAACAAATAAAAAATAATTTTGAATAAAGAAATGCATATTTAGTTATTGTTCTTTAATTTTTAACATTTTTACTTAAACTTTATACATCAAATGCCTGGCTTACTATTCTGCTTCGAATGCGTCTGCCTTCTTGTAAAATTTGATTCGATGAAGAGTGCTGATCCTCGCCAACTATATCCACTTCGTCATCATACAACAATTCGACATCCTCAAAATATGTGATTCCTGCTTTAATTAATATATCGTGAAGTACAACACAGGCATTGATTATTATTCCTGCTTTAGCTGGATCATAAAATAGGACTCTCTCTTTTGCCAGGCATCGGAATCTGCTTTTTAGAATACCTATACACCTTTCGACAAGAGCCCTTGTTTGCTTGTGCGTTGCGTTGTACCTGTTCTCTGCTTCGGAAGTGGCTGTAAGAATTGGAGTCATAAGCCACGGCTGCAATGCATAGCCACTATCTCCAAGTAGCCAAAAGTTTCGTTCTCCTTCGTTGTACAGATTTTCCAGTGTCGAATTTACTCTTGAACGTCGCCACACGTATGAATCATGTGCTGTTCCACCGTATTGTGCATTAGCGCTATAAATGTTAAAATCTGCGCCACATACTACTTGAACATTCATCGAATGCTCGCCTTTTCGACAATAAAAAACATGCTCTATTTCTCTCCTTGGAGCTGACACTTTGATGTGAGTCCCGTCAACTAATCCGATCACACCCGGAAAGTCAAATTTTTCAAAGAATTTTGACTTTATTGCTGGAAATTCTTCTTTTGCGGGAAACTTCACATATCTATGCGCTATTCTGTTCAACGCAATTGAAACCTCCGAAACACAGCGACTCACAGATGTCTGAGACAATGAAGACAAAGCATCTTGACTAACAGCACGTTGAAAACTACCAGTGGCAAAAAAAACGTAACGCACTCAACACCTTGACATGAAAAGGAAGCGCGTTTCTCCGTTGAGCTGAATCCATGAATGACTTTAATTCATTTATTAGATCCATGCATAGATGTTTTGGGAATCTATAAAGATGGATAAAGTGCTCCTCAGTAGTGACCTCGAACGGGTTATGACTATCCCGAAGGGAACGTCGCAAAATTGTCACTTTATTTCTAGGAAAAAAAAAAAGACACATTATTTTTGTTGAAGACAAAACAAATTGATATATCACCATATCACCTTTGTTCAGTACGAAACCTATTGTCAATAATTATTCTTATAATTATTCCCGACATTATTTACAATTATAAATTATACAAAATATACGATTTCAACAAACTGAAGTAAACAACAAGCGCACAAATGACAGATAGCTGACAGAATTTATCATTTAGTACGTTTTAGTACACATTTAGACAACTGTTTATCATAATGAGTTCGAGAATCGCATTAGGTGTGTTTGTGAAGTGATAAAATGAAAAGCTGCTGTGAAAACTGAAATGATAAATTATTTATCATTTCACAGTAGGGTAAACTGGGGCACATTCGGCACCCTAACTAAGAAGTATCATATTTACGACATTTACTAGCGTATTGGACAAGATTTATACTGAATGAAAGATTGATATTTATGGTCTTAAATAAAATAAAAAACTTTCCCGTGTGACTTAGGAAGCAGTTTTTTTTTCCCCCAAGACGGGGCACATTCGTCATTGCCAGGGGCACATTCGGCCAAATTTTTTTCAGATCAAAACAAAGTAAATTATTAAAATTCAGACACATACATATTTATTTTATGAATATAATAAAAAAAGAAACGTTACAAATCAGTTCGTGCAAATAAATTAAGGAATAGGTGCATAAGCACATAAAAAGGAACATACAAAATTAATTCTCATAGAATAACATAAACATAAAAAGGAACACAAAATGAATAATTTATAAAGCAATTAATTGCCTCTTAAAAAATAAACTTACTTTATATAATACTTCGTTAAGTTAACGTTAAAACAAAATTTAGTGCGGCACCTGGATGTTGATGCGGGATTTGTAGGATGAGGCAGTTTAAGCTCTACCTCACTTTTTACTATTAATGAAATATCTTCATTAAGTGGCTTCACAAACACCCAAGAAAAATTGACCCTTCGTAAAAAGCTAACGCTGTATGTTGAATCGCTATGTTTGTCAACAATTTCGGCAACATAAAACGCTTGTTTCTTTAAAGTACTGTTCATCTTTACAAGCACGTAATCCCCTTTAACCAAGGAGTCGTCAATCGCAATTTCACTTTGAAAAACTTGTGTTTCTTCAGTCTCACTCTCAATACAACTTTCTTCTTCCGCAAATACACCCTCTGACTGATCAGACTCAGCGTAAGGTATTTCAGCGTCGCTTTCACTTTCACTTTCGTCAGTGGGTGTCGCTCTTACTCGTTGATATTTTCTGTTTTCACATAGACCATTTTCATCTTTGTTCTTCCTTTTTTCTTGTTTCGAGGTAAATAGAACTCTTTTCACTGTTTTGGTATTTCCTTTAAAATCTTTTTGTGCTTCACGTAATTTTTTTTTTGCATGATTTTCTTCTGCTCGGTGTTTTTCTGTAGAGCTCGTTAAAATTCGAGAAGATCCGCTCCTAGAAGTTGCTTTTGCAGCAAGTAACCGTTGTACTGGGCGTATCATTTCAGGGGTTACACGTGTTTGGTTGCTTGTTAGTGGTACCGGCTGAATTTGTTCCGGCTGTAAGGGTTGTACTGATATGGAATTGTTTTCAGTAGTTTCATTAGGTTCATGTGAAGCTACTAATTCCAATGCAAATTCTTCCTCTTGAAAAACCTGGGTATTAAGAGGATATATTCCAGTAGTTCTGAATCCGCTGCATATATTCTCCGGTGAGAATGATTTAAGAAATGGCTGATTTGTCAATTTTGCCAAATCATAAATAGAAATTTGTTTTCCCTTATTTGCACATAGGTAATCATTAAATGTAGTTCGGCAGAATTTCTTAAAAGGGCCAAACACTGCAACGTCAAACGGTTGAAGGCGATTTGATGTATGAGGTGGGAAAGAAAGTAAGATGATTCCATGATTCCTGCAAAAATTAATGCTCTCGAGGCTACAATGTGATACGTGGTTGTCAAGCAGCAACAAAATGGGGCGATCCTTGGAGCAGTTTGTGTACCTTTGAACATGTTTGAGAACGTCGACAAATAGCTCGGAAATCATCCAACCGCTCTTACTTACTAAACCTACCGAACCGGGTAAGCTACCTTCTAAGAACCTATCGGTGTATCTTTGTCTTGGAAAAATGTAGACTGGGGGCAGATGATTTCCAATTGCACTTATTATACCCACAACTGTTACTAAAATTCCGCGTTCAGCCGATGATATTTGGCAAACTGATCGCTGACCTTTTTGGGCAAGAACCTAAGATATAAAAAATATACAATAGCATATAGATTTGTAATAAAAAGATTCATACTTTTGGAGTCTCTAATACTGTAGTAATTCCAGATTCATCCAAATTATAAATATCCTTTGGTTCAAATGAATGACTCTGGTACAATGCTTTTAAATTATCGAAAAATGTGCTGACAGTCGCTTTATTAAGGCCTTTAACCCGCGCCAAGCTTATTCTTTCTGGCTTTCGTAGAGAAAGAGTTTTATTTCTTTTAAGAAAACCATATAGTCAGTCTTCAGAAGCTAACTTGCCCTCGTCCCATTTTTCCGGATGGGATATTCCATTTAAAGACACATATTCATAAACAAACTTTTTGAAAGTATGGTAAGTTAGTCCATGTTGATAAAATGCACATTTTTTTACGTATACAACTAATTCGGCTTCTTGTTTTTTTGTTAAAATTTGGTGGGATGTATATTTGGATTGAAACGTTTCTTCTGCATCATTCTCTGAATCTGTGTTCAATTTTAGAGGATCGACTTTCTTTAACCTGGACTGTAACGTGGTCCGTTTTACACAATACTTTCGACAAGCTGAAGCTAAATTTTCTCGTCCACATTTAACATCCAATATAGCATTTCTTATGTCAGTTTCGTTTATTTGGACTCTGTCAGTCTTTTTCTTATAGTTTCGAACCATATCTAAACGTAAAATTAAATAATAAATAGCTTAGTAAACTTTTTGCCTAATATTTTTATTACGGGGTACATTCGGCCTATGCCGAATGTGCCCCACAACCAAACGCCGAATGTGCCCCGAAGTCAAAAATTTTATCTTTCAAATTATTTCACAAACACTTCAAGGACTGGGACAAAATTAGGTTGTTTATCTTCAAAACTAATGTTTAGTCTTACTTTCTATAAAATATCACTTCCATTCACCCAAAAGAAACATAAAAAATTCCTTACTCACCTTCAAAAGAAATTTACAGCCAGCAGCACAAAAACACACAATCACTTGTAACTTTTTTTGCACACTAACTAGGATTGTCAAACTACAAAGCATCTTGCGTTTGCTTAGAAGGGTGCGTTCAGAAAAGGAACCATTGGTTTACACACGGGCGTTGTTGGTGAAAATGGCGATGCCGAATGTGCCCCAAAGCCGAAGGTGCCCCAGTTTACCATATCACAGAACGGGAATTGACCCCCAGGTACCTACTTTGTGTGTAGTTTGCATGTGCATTTCTTTTTCTGTGGAAGAATTTCTGCAATACGATTTACGAGATTTTTCAATTCTTGTTTGAGCACATATGAATTGAAATTTTGATTTCTAACTTCTAAGAGCATATGACTCATTTACTAGGTCGGTGTGTTTAAAAGATTTTTTCACTGTATCTTATGTTACAAATAGGAAAACGAAAAAATGGCAATTCTTGTCGGACTAGTGATACCTACCTGTTTTTTTGTAGGACATTGTTTTATTTGGGCAGAGAACACACTAACCTATTATTAATATTTTTGTCCTACAGTTAGTAATGATAAAAATGGTCTTATGGTCTTAACAATTTCTGAGCGTAGGACCGGGATAACATACCACGGAATTTGTAGGACAATATGACTGTTGAATTATATAAATATTAACTAATAAATAAAAAAAAAATCAGCTGGTTAGTAATCAGTTTTGGTGATCTCGTTATCGATACATGTTGGAAGGGGGGGACTCTTTGATCAGACCATCGATTTTGTAGGACAAATATTTTTTCAAATAATTTAGATAATTGTCTTAAGATTTAATAAAACACAATCCAGTTAGTAATAAATATTTGAGAATCATCAAATCGACATATTTTAGCCTTGCTAGCTCTGTTAGCTACCACAATCAAGAATTTTCGCAAAGGAAATTGTGGGCGTCTTATCAAAATTAAGCTACTCACGGAAAATTAGCTTGATAGTAATCAAGTTAAAAAAATGTACCAGGGATCCTGGACTATTATCCCATGCTGGAGCTTGTGTACTTGTGTACCTATACTACCTCTACATCTGTTCCCTTCACAAATTCGGACACTTTTTCGTTGCATGCTTATACAATGAGACTCAAATGGTTGAATCAGTATTCCCAAATGTCTGTACCTACCTACTGCGATAAATCAAAATCGTTTCTATTCTAGCGGACGTAAAGAATGCAAAAGGGTATAGAGCGGTCTCTCTAATACACTGTCCTTTTGGAAATTTTACAATTTTTTTTTTTTTTTTTTTTGTTATGTAGTCAGATATTCCCTTATAATGTCCAATCAAATGAGCTTTGCTTTGAATTTCATATTTTTGGGTCAATTGTTATCGTGTTATACTTTTTTTTTTTCTTATTGTTGTTGTGTATTTAGAAAATATTTAAATCATGCGCATGGATTGAGTTGAAATGATTTTCGTATATGGGCAAAACAGACAGACAGACAACGTTTTTGGGTAAGACTCACCGATAAGGGTTGGAGTGTATTTTATTTGAATGTTTTTGTACCTATTGTATTTGGCAAAATAAAAAAAAAGAAAAAAAAAAGATATTTAGGCAATTCCAAATTTGTGGTGTTTCATAAATCATGGCTTATGAGAATTATGCATGAAGACAAGATAGAAATCACATTTATGAACGCACGCATAGCGTACAATAAATCAGTCTGCTCTGAACCATTTGTTGGAAAAGTTTGGCTACAGTGGGTTTGGAAGTTAGTGAATTCTTAAAAAAAGAGGTCAATAATCTGGAGAGTCCGCTTACGCGAGATATAGTGGTGCATCAATTTCGTAATGTTCACTCATCAAAGTGCATGAGAAAAAGGTTTCTCAGGGTAGGTATCCACCGGAATGGAAAATTCTCCGAAACGCATACTCTTTCGGAGGCTCAAATTCCATTCGAGGTGTCCGACTTCGGAAGAGAAATAAACAATTACGTTGGCGCACCGCACTCCAAATCGTAAACAAATTCCGCAACCAATTTCTACGGAGGATATCGGAATTTAGCTGTCAAAAATTTAACAAAAAATTCACTTCATTGCACTTCAACGAAATTCGCCGATATGCGTTACAAAATGTCGGAACAATTCTCGGAACAGTGGTTCCAAAGAATACCTCGCAACAAATATCCTCCGAATCGTAGTAAATCGGAGAATTTTCCGCTCCGACGGATACCTCGCTATGGCGTAATATGTGTCATCTAAGCGGATTTTAATCTTTGATAAAATCGCTGGCAATATAGCTCATATTGGCGGCCGTCAAATTTGGAATTACCAAGAAGTTCAGAGTTTACCCATCAGGTGAATGTTTGGTTAAATATTAATTCACTTTATTTGACTAGTATCATCTAAGCAACACTTGGCAAGAATTCTAACTAAATACTTAGTCTGCGTATGTTGACAACCCATTCAATGAAAAACGAAACGAAATGAACTCTCTTTACCCTTTTAAATGATCAAGTGACCAGCGAAAGATGGGATGAAAAATGCACGATGTGCCCGATTGAGTAGGTAACGATAACTGATTTGTTAGTTGGTAAATTCGGATTAGCAGCGGATTGGGGAATTATTTAGTCGATAATATTTCAGACCCGAATATAATATTATATTCCTAATAGATAATATGGCAGAGAAGCGAGCTGAACACATTCGGCATTTCCTGCAATTTAAGTCAGCTTGTGGAAGAGAAAAAGAAGGAATTCCTAAATTTCGAAAATACTCTAAATCGGTTTCTCCCAATCCCAACAGAGGCAGATAATTGTAAAATAAACGTCTCAAGCGCTTTAGGCGATCATGCGAATCATGCTTATGCTACGTTTCCACCGGACAAAAATCCCGAGATTAAGTACAAGAGGCTTAAAATTAATCCTGAAGTATTTCCACCAAATAAAAGAAGATTAACTTGACGTATTTTCTCTGGCTCTGTCCATTCGAGAGAGGATGACATTTCACGAGAGAGAGAGAAAGACATTTTTCCAATTTGACGTCTTATTTGTCATATCTGTCAAATGCAGCTCTGTTTGCTTCGTAGTTTTGACATCTCGAACTATGGAAAGTGTCTTCACAAACCGGACTGTACAATGTACATGCAAATCTGGTTGATAATAAAGATTTATTTCTAATCTCTCTTTTGTATGATAAATCCCGAGATTTATGCGGGATTTACGGAAAATTTTCTAAATCTCGGAGTTAATCTCCGGTGGAAACCTACCTAGTATTACATTCTGTACCGACTCAAATAAGAACCAAAGGATTACCTGCTACATATATCCTTAGTTAAATTAGTGACTTTTTGCGGATGAAGTGCGGTTCATTGAAGCACATGAGGGTTCTCCCCTGTCCAGTAACGCATATTTTGCTTATTGACGAAACCGTTAAACCAAAACTGCGCTTCATCGCTGAAGATTGAAAATTTATTTGCGTTAGGTAACGCTCTTAAAGTTTTGACCACCGACTCCGAATTTCGGTATTATTTTTTTTTTTGTAAACGTTCCTTCGTGCACTTACTTCAACAAGTCAAGCTAAAAAAAAAATGTGTTCACTTTAAACAATAAGTAGGGGAGAGGTGGTCACCTTAGGACACTTTTTACAAAAATCGCTCTAAATCCATTAAAAAGCGGAGTATCCCTTCGGATCTTGAAAATTATTTTTACATGTTGTTTTATCTTTCAATCTTATATCCAAATAAATATGTATAGTTATGATTTATATATATTTTATTTATTTTAATAATCTCTTTAAAGTGTCCCATTCTGCCCTTCAAGGGGGCACCTTAGGACAACCATGGGGCAGTTTTGGACATGTCTAAAGAGACGCTCATTAGGAGCGGTTTCCTTCTTTTTCTTGTAATTTCTGACCATTAATGCAGAGATAAACCTAAACAAATGAAACCAAAAATAGATTGTTCAAAGTGATAAAAGGGGGCAGTTTAGGACGTGTCCAAAAGCTCCCCTCGCGCATTGTCCAAAAGTGCCCCGAGAGGGATAAAAAACTAAAAACTTCGTATTTTTTTAGAAACAATGTAAATTGTTAATATTTTGTTTGAATAACATCGCTACACATATATAAACATTATACTTGAACACTTTTAATTGAGCATAATGTTAGAATAATATGCTTACGTCTAGGAATAAAAAAAATTACAACCGTCGTCTGGAAACACACTTTTCTTTTTATTTTATTTTTTAAAGTTGGTATCGTTTCAATATCCATCAGATGTTTGTTTGAAGTGGATTTGTCACTGTAAAATTTAATTAAAATATTAAAAAGTTTTTTTTGTAGTACTTTTTCTTAAGTTGTCCTAAACTGCACCCCTCTCCCCTACTTTGTTTTTTTAGGAATAAGTGTACTTTTGCTTAAAATATTTATGAAAAATTAACACTGTAGGTTGGTTTGAAAAAACAAAAAAAAACATTTTGAGCAAACTTTCATCAGTTATTTAAGAAAAATGTACACGCATCAAATCGAAGTTAATGATATTCAAAAGCGGAAAATTCACAACCATGATTGTACTAATATGTTTCTAGTACATAAAAAATCTCATTTAGATAGTTTTATGAACCAAACAAATTACACATATTAATCGCCTTTTAGAAATACATATATGATAAATAACCAATAGCATTCCATTCAGTTATGTTAAAATGTTGTATTCCCGAACTCCATCACATTTCCCCACGGTTGGGGGAGTAGTATTGATTCCATATTTATTGTATGTTTTTGCATGTCACACGGATTCTTAATTAACACTTTGACAAAACACGGATAGGAAAACAAAATGACGAATTTGAAAAAAAAAATTTAGGTGAAGCAGGGGCAACATTGTTCAGGTCGATATCCATTTGTGATTTTTCCAAAAACAGTATTGATATTGCTGCTGGTGGTGGTCGCAATGGAAAATGGTATAAGAGAAAATATCCCCTTAAATAAATTGATACTGTGATTTTTTGATATTTTATTTTATTTATTTATTTATTTTTTGACCTAAAAACAAGTGCAAATTTCACTTAGGCCCAAAAAAGGATTTTTTCGAATTTAGGAAAAACCTAATGCTTTTGCTGTTAAAAAAAAATGGGAGACCAATCTTCAAAGTCTGGGAACACTGGAGATTAGGGTGTCCCGTAAATTGTTTTTTTTGTTGTATCTTAACAAAAAGCCTCG
The DNA here is from genome assembly GCA_946477585.1 of Cheilosia urbana. Lineage (NCBI taxonomy): Eukaryota > Metazoa > Arthropoda > Insecta > Diptera > Syrphidae > Cheilosia > Cheilosia urbana. The sequence goes on along the minus strand of OX297853.1, from coordinate 20,490,593 downwards.
CAAAAGTTGCGTATTGCAGAGCTCATTACAAGAAAATCAACATAAAAAATATTCAAGGGTACTTTTGGGTCTCTACCAGCCGTTGAAATTTTGGAAAAAAAATGTTTTCCCTACATTTTTCTTTTTCGAATTTTTTAATAATGCTTACATTTGTAAAGTTATAGCATATTCTCTCAAATCAAATGTGTTTTTGGTAGAACTTGAGGACTTGAGAGGTTATTTTGATATCTCTTAAATGCCACAAAACCACAAAATTCAATATGTTCACAAAAATAAGTTAATTCGAATTTCTTATTTTAAATATTAAAACCTGTAAGCAAAATGAGTTCCGGACCGCATCTCCGAGAGCTATTCTATCCTTTTTTCGATCCCTTTATAGAGAATTAAAAAAAAATCATGTACCGTCTGTAAGAGATGTAATAAAGTATACCTATGCTTTTGATCCAAAGAAATCTTAAAACAGAATACGGTGAAAATCCCTCTAATTCGGAATTGTTTATTATTGTGAGTGCAGATATCGAACATATTTTGAAGAGGTCTTCAATTCCAATTTTGTGCCACAATCAAATACTAGAACTTATTAAAACTAAATACATATATGACTCTGAAAAGACACCCAAGTTAGTTTGAAAAAAATGCAAACTCTCACAATAGAGTACAAGATTTCATACGTTTCTAGTACAAAATTGTTTGGTATTGCCTCATGTAAATATGATAACTGCCATTGTAAAAAGAAAAAAAGTGCCTATTAATAAAAAGGTATATTTTTAAAATAAAAAAGAACGTAGTGCATTGAATAATCTTGCCCCTCCAAGTTTACTCCAGAGAGTAGATCCAAATGACACAGGCGAAAGAGTGGAGCCAGTCAAGACAGTAAGTTCACTACTTTGTTCTTCAGAACCTTAAAAGTCTTCTTCAGATCCTTCCACGTCCTTAGATAAGCGCAATTTGCTGGTCCAACCATCTGTAGCCAGAGTTTGTGATCGATATGGAGTATCAGTATGCTCTTCCACAACAGTCGCTTCAGCGGTTTTGCACGATTTTGGACTCGCAAATAACACTGACACAAGGCTTGTAATCGAAAAAAATAAAATATAGATACCGAGCTTTGGCAAAATCAGGGGAGCATCTAAGAAGCCAATACAATGATGCCATTCCTAAGAATATTTATTTTGACGGACGGAAAGACAAAATCCTTGTTTCAGATCAAAAATATAAACGTCATTATCGCAAGGAGCTCCTAGAAGAACATTACAATATACAGGGGAAGAAATATGCAATTGAAAGATTCATTTTATAAATTTTAAGGGCTACATACCGGGATACTAATAATCCATTTAAGTGTCCAGGCTATATTTTTTAACTCACAATGGTGAAATTTTCGAAATACAAGACTACATATTGTGACCTATGAAATATTTAGTCTGAAAGTTAAAAATAATTATTAGTAAGGTCCACACCATAGGCAATTTTTTTTAAATGAAGGTCAGATAACTCTTCCACCTATCTTAAAAGATCTGCCTGAGGAAGAACTTTCATTGCTTTCAATGATTATTAGTAAGGTCCACACCATAGGCAATTTTTTTTAAATGAAGGTCAGATAACTCTTCCACCTATCTTAAAAGATCTGCCTGAGGAAGAACTTTCATTGCTTTCAATGATTATTAGTAAGGTCCTCACCATAGGCAATTTTTTTTAAATGAAGGTCAGATAACTCTTCCACCTATCTTAAAAGATCTGCCTGAGGAAGAACTTTCATTGCTTTCAATGATTATTAGTAAGGTCCTCACCATAGGCAATTTTTTTTAAATGAAGGTCAGATAACTCTTCCACCTATCTTAAAAGATCTGCCTGAGGAAGAACTTTCATTGCTTTCAATGATTATTAGTAAGGTCCACACCATAGGCAATTTTTTTTAAATGAAGGTCAGATAACTCTTCCACCTATCTTAAAAGATCTGCCTGATGAAGAACTTTCATTGTTTTCAATGATTATTAGTAAGGTACTCACCATAGGCAATTTTTTTTAAATGAAGGTCAGATAACTCTTCCACCTATCTTAAAAGATCTGCCTGATGAAGAACTTTCATTGCTTGCAAATGCAACAGAGCTCAGAATACCAGATTAAAAAAAAATTAAATCTAGAAATCGGATGCCATCTCTTAATTTCAAAAGCCAGTTTTCAATTTAAAATTTGTATTTATACCTTAATAGTTTCTTTTAACTTAATAACTTAAAATTGTTGATTATACGCAAATGAATATTTATTATTTTAATTTAGTACCAAATTATATTTGTATATATATTTTTGAAATAATAATAATATTTTGAATAAATAGAAAATTGAAAGATATTTATAAGCGCCTTAGTTACATTTCCCTGTCCTTTAATCGTCGGTAGAGGCCCAAAAGTTATGCCGTAATCAGAAAGTAAGTACACATTCTGAATCTTTTCGTCAATAAGCAACTTATGCTACCCCTTTCGATGAGATTTTACACGAAAAATTTGTCTTCATACAACGACGGGACACCCTACTGGAGATACCTATCCAGTTTGAAGTGAAGTTCCAGTATTGTCTGATGTCTGGCAGTTACTCAATACAAATAGTGGTTGAAGTTACTTAGCTGGATGGTGTCCCTGTCGCGTTGAGGTAGACCTAGGACCCCTCGGTATGAAAAAAATAAAATAAATAAATAGTTCGCGCAACAGGTCCGGAGGGACCCTAGCCTAGCTTCTCAGGATTCTAACCTCGACCCCTCGCTTAGTAGTCCAACACACTAACCACTAAGCCACTGCGCCTACGGGCCCCTCGGTATAGTGGATAGAAATTTGACCCTTTTAAACTAGACAAAAAAAGTGGACCAATTTCAACGGAGTTTACCTTTACGCCATACATGTCTTCCCAGGGACTAGTTTCGTTCCGAACTGCATCGTACGTAAGTCTGCTCATTAAATGACTCACTCGCCGCACATGGAAAGGAAAGTTTTTTTCAAAATGAATGATCCATTCAACAAATTTATGCGCCATTCCAAAGTACGATCCTATCATTGTTATTGGTTCGCAAAGTTTTGCAGTTTAATTGTCATGAAAATAAAGTTGGGCCACCAAAAACGGTGTAACAGCTTCGTCGGTTTTTAAATATTTATGTACATCTATATAAATCTAAAATCAAAAACCCGAAACAAATTTATTCCGGAAATTTTTTGTTACTTTCCTATTCACTTCCAGTGGGTTTCCTTTGGCCTTTTACTTTTCCTCAAGCTCAATGTGGATATTGATAACATTCGCAACAATAGATCCGAAGCGTGCTGATATCCCCGAAGCGGTATTTCTTTCCTATAAATCTTTATTATTATGCCGAATTTTTTTTTTATGTTAATTTTGAGTGCATGGGTTGGGTATACGGTATACGGTGTACCCTATACCCCATGACTGACTCAAATCGAATGGTCATCCATCCCTCATGAGAATAGAATATGGAACCAAGGATGGGCTAGGCTTTGACTCTTATACACAGAACAATCCATGGATGAAATTTCTTTTCCATCGTATATAATGCTGGCTAACTAAGGCGAACAGATTTTTCTCCTTTTTTTTTTTATAAATGAAGCAGCCCAGATGAATGTTTGATAAGCCACAATAGCCGTAAGCTATGATTTTTTCTCTGATTTAAGGGGGGAGGGAGGGGCTACACAGAAATATGAACGAACGAATGGTCCGACAAAGAGGCATTATCTTTTCTTTTTGCGTTCGGCAGGACATTTTATGTAAATTTTATGCTCGTATTATGGCTTCGGATTTTTCGGATTTTTTGCAAATTTATAATGTACCTACCCTTGTTTTTATTCGGCTGTATAGTCCGTTTCATATGCCATGGCTGAGTGTATGGGTAATATGAAGTGAATTGGATCATGTATCGTACGAGGGTGTGCAAGGAGCTAGGGACGACTTTGCGGACGATGAAAGCAATTTATTGGGTTCATTCAAGGAATCTACTTTCCCCACTGAAGATACCCTTTTAAACTTTTTTCTTTCTCCTGTTGTTGATGTTGACTCTTTGTAGTAGGTATATATTTTTAAGATGAATTATGTTTGATCAAGAAAAGGTATACCCTGACAAAGTTGGGTGTGCGACCTGAGTGAGTCTAGTTGATTAGTTGAAATCTTCCGTTCAATGGAAACGCGGGAAGAATTCGGTCTTGGGTTACTTGTGGCTGACGGGAATATTATTATTAAGAGCCCATGATGCAGCGGTATTTCTTAAGTGTCATTACTCAGACCCTTGTTGAATTATGAAAGGAAGTGAGGAAAGATGATATAGTTTTCATTGACTCAATTAGCGCGGATAGGACATTATTATTTTTAGAACTAGATACAGTTGCGGTCGCCTGAAATTGGAGCCTGTAGGATCCCTGGAAAAGCAGAGATTGGAATTAATCATGTGTTAGAACGAAGGCAATTTATAAAATACGGATATTGCACACGTTAAATTTGTAAGGAACTTTTGGAAAGCTTACCTTAGGTCGGTGTCATCGATCCATCGAAGTCTTGTGAAACTCGAACTTTTCAATCCTCGCAGTTATCGGGTCCTTAAAACGTTTGCCTACATGTTTGCTGATAACTATAACACGGCTACAGCATCGAAATAGGGACAGAAACGGATGGCCAAAACTTACAATATACCAACTACATTTACGACCAAATCTACAAACAGAATACATAGGTCATCAGTAGTTTAGAAAACAGTTCAAGCCTACAGAGTAGGGATAAGAACTGAATGAAGATATGTACAAGAGTACTTCAGCAGTCCTTGATGAATACGCTACCAAGAACTGGTCCTATCAACTCGGACTCAACTTGATAGATTTATAAGCCGACTGTTGGAAATGAATACATCGACTCTGTCGAAAATGCTGAACAAGTAAAAGATATCTAATATGAGCTCCTCAGAAGGTGGATATCAATTATTTTTATTATTATGAATGGAAGACTGACTTTATCGTACCTTTATTGTAATAATAATGATAAACCTGATCATGGCGCTGCAATGCATCGGAAGCGTGTGAATAATATGGATACAAAAATCTGAAATGAGAAGCATGGGAGCAGTGATTTTTAAACATTTACGCGGTTTATAGAGTAAAGTAGGGTAAAATGGACCACCATTCACATTTTTGCTTATAAAACACAAACGGTGTAAGTTTTATTAAAGATGTTTATTTAAAAAAAAAAAGATCAGTATATTCATGTTAAACAAATAGCAACAAAAACATTAATTCAGTTTATATAAAATTAATAAAAAACAAAAACTAAAGTAACTCAAAAACGGCAAAAAAGAAAAGTGGCGGGTAATATGGACCACATGGTTCATATACATATACCACAAGCTATTTCTCAAACGTATTTGGAAAAACTGGTCTACGACCTAACTTAAAATTTACCATTGTCGAACTTTTACTACTTTCAATTTTTAACATTCTTAGGAGTAGTTTTTGGTACATTATTTAATTTTGAAGCTTTTAAATAGCCACAAAAACTTGTCCTTACCATTTAATTAGCGTTTTTCAAATCGTCCGGACTCCATGACTTGCGTCAATTTCGGCTTCCTTTTAATAAAACGGCGGGTAGTATGTAATAAGTTCATATTACCCTCTGCTATATCGTGGTCCATATTACCCGAAATACGTTTTTTTTAGGAAAATTACTTTGCAACAAAACGTGATTTGTTACAATAATTTTACTACTATGAACTTAAGAACACATTCACTTCTTATATTTATAAAAGGAATGGATAAAAAAACATGTATTTAACTAATGAAAAAAGGAAAAACACTTACGAAAAAAAAAATGATCACTGCCTTCGATTTTGTTTTATTTATCACAACTCAGAGAGGCATTCCTTCTAACTGCTGAAACTACCCTAAAGTAAGTTTAAGGATGTCGCGGAATCGTAAGCAATACTCGCCCCAATTGCATTTGTGAGAGGTGAGCAAAGCTGGTGGTCCATATTAGCCGAGTAGTCCACATTACTCGACTTTACTCTATTTAATACAAAAGAAAAATGAGAAGCATGATTCTGGTGTTAACTTATACCGGGGGCGAATTCATAAGTCAGAAGGACCAGGTATACCTCACATGAGTAACTTCTAAGTTCAGTTTGAAGTTGATAGCTGAGGTTCTTAAGGTTATAAGGGGTGTTGAAATAGAGTTGGAAGCGGATGTGCAATTAGTTTGTTAGATGCTTTTGAGAAGGAGGATCGATAACGCTCCGTATCCTAACGTATACTTTATGTATTTAAAATCGGTTGCCTTGCACTGAAATATAGAGTTGCTCATTATACATCGATACATCGATAACATCGATGTTTAGTATTCGATGCATCGAATCAATCCGGTATTTTGCTGTCGCAACTGATTTATGGACTTATGGGTGGGTTGTGGACTTTTGGCCTGTGGACTTATGACCCTGCGCCGTTTTAAATTGCTTATAATATTTTACTCAGTTCCTTTGGATAGGCTTTTTTCGAAAGCTTATTGAGTCAGCAACTGAATAGAATTCAAGTAAAGCTGGTATTGTCTATGCAAAGTTTGGAGCGGAAGTATTGGGATTTGTAATTTTAATAAAACTCAGTTAAATTAAAAATCTTGGCTAATGTCCTATTTTTGATTTCAATACGTCGATGTTCTTAATCGATGCATCGGTAATAATCGATGTAATTTTTCGATGCATTACATCGAATAAAACATCGATGTATTTTTTTTAATGAACATCCGTTTCTTCCGTGACTGAAAATGTATTGTTGCCTAATCCATCTACATCAAGTGCTGTCTCCAAATCTACTGCTACCTCAGTGTCTAATAGCGTTATGCCTAGTACTGCTCCCCCTGCCCCTTCCAATGCCAAAGATATTGCTTTATCAAAAAACAATGAGAGTGAAGACAATGCGTGGCAAAATGTTCAAAAAAAACGCCCAGCCGGTCGTAATCGTGGTGTAATTGTTGGCGTTGATACCTTGCCTGACGATATGAGCGTCATCACCCCAATCAAATGGCTACATGTGTCTAGATTTGCAGCAAATACCTCGGAACAATCAATCAAAAATTATGTTTCAGCTAAATTGAACATTCCTGAAGGTGAAGTGCAGTGCTTTAAACTGATAAAAAAAGACGCTGACTTTTCTAAGTTAAGATTCGTTAATTTTAAAGTCGGAGTTCCTGCAGCCAATCTGTCATCTGCAATCAATGTAAACAATTGGCCTGTAAATGTGTACGTGAGAAACTTTAAATCTCTTCCAAAAAACGCCAACCGCCTCAGCCCAACAACAGCAGTCTAACAACAAATTCATCGCCACTACCAGAGTTAGCAGAAAGACAACACCCTCATCTGCCTTTTCCCTCACCAGTGCAGAACAACATGAACACGGAAATATGTATTTATTATCAAAATATGGGAGGCTTTTCTTCCAAACTCAGAGAGCTTTCCTTTGCCATCGATGCATGCGACTGTGATATTTTCGCTCTCACTGAGACTTGGCTCTATGAAGCCATAAAAAAGGAAGAGTTTTTCGACGTTTCTCTATTTTCCGTTTTTCGCTGTGATCGCTTTGATGTGAAAAAAGGTCGTGGCGGTGGTACATTGCTTGCTGTTCGGTGCCTACTCAGAGCTGTTACCGTTGAAATCGATGTGGTCTGCGTTGCAAATCAATTGCATATCGATCAACTTTGTGTACGTTTGGATGATGTCGGCGGGGCTTGCTAATATTCCTCAGCTATATACCACCTAGAAGTTCACTGCATATATTCAAGAAGCATAATGGAGAATATTGATAGGGTTACCGCTTTGCCTGAATTCTGTGATTTTAATGTATGTGTACTTGGAGACTTTAATTGCGGTGATATAATTTGGTCACCCACAAACGATTCCAGATTGCTGCCAAGTTCGTTATCATCTGAGGTTGATATTTTATTAATTGATTCTTTATTATCCAATAACCTAAATCAAATCAATTGTGTTCCAAATTCGCTTAATAGATTTTTAGATTTAGTTTTTATTACTGACGATTTGAATGCGTCTGTTACAAAATGTTGTCCATTACTTAAAAATTCTACTCATCATACTGCTATCAATATTTTCATAAAAAATTACAAGTATAACAATTTTTCTAAATTCAACTCATCCACATTTCTATATAAATTTGATTCCAATAATCTTTCTCTTATGAATAATTGCTTTTGTAATATCAACTGGTCAAATGAATTTGTGAACAAAAATATATCCGAAAAATTCTTCATATTTAAAGTAATTTTTAACAATGTTCTTAAAGAGTGTGTACCCACAATTCGCAAAAAAGTTAATTCTCACCCGGCATGGTATAATATCAGACTTTTAAAACTAAAAAATGCAAAAAGCTCTGCTCATAAAAAATTTAAGCAATCGAACTCTATGAATGATTATGCTATTTTTTCCCGTCTCAGAAAAGAGTTTATTTTTTTATCTAAATTCCTTTACAGTAACTACATTCAATCGACTGAAAGTAACCTAAAGAATAGCCCAACATGTTTTTGGAAGTTTATCAACAATAAACGAAAAAGTGCTGGTTTCCCAACAGTGATGAACTTTAATGGCATACAATCGAGTGACCCTAAAAATATTGCGAATATGTTCGCTGATTATTTCCAAAGTATTTACAATTCCTCCTCCTCAGCTTCTTATAATTCTGAATACATTCATTCCCTTCCATCTATGTTTGACTGTTCCTCGTACTCATTTGACGTCAATGATGTTAAAAAGGCCTTAATCTGTTTAAAACCAATAAAAAAACCTGACATCTTGGGATTTATTCCTATCGTGTTACGTTACTGTGCTAGCACACTTTGTTTTCCCTTGTTAGAATTGTTTAATGAGTCCCTTGGTAAGGGAATCTTTCTCGAGGAATGGAAGGTGTCAACCATAGACCCAATCTATAAGTCGGGCACTAAACATCTTGTTCCAAATTATAGGCCAATTACCAAATTGTCGGTTATTCCAAAACTTTTGGATAAACTTGTTAAAGATAAACTTGCCTTTACAATCAAGCAATATGTCAGCAAATACCAACATGGTTTCTGGAAGGGCAGGTCTACTGTCTCTAATTTAGTCGAATTTTCAAATTTCTGTATAGAGTCCTTAGAATGTCATAAAGAAGTCCATGTGATTTATACTGACTTCGTCAAAGCATTCAGTAGAATTAACCTTATGATTCTCTTAAAAAAGCTAAAGGCGTATGGCTTTTACGGGTCATTGCTGCAATGGTTTAACTCTTATTTGCACGGAAGGACACAATATGTCGTCATTGGGGACTATTTTTCCAAGGAAATATTAGTTACTTCCGGAGTTCCAGAAGGGAGTCATATAGGTCCTCTGCTGTTTTTACTTTTTACTAACGATCTACCAGAATTAATGAAATATTGCTCTTGCCTTATGTATGCAGACGATATAAAGCTTTTTAAAAAAATATCGACAGTAAATGATTGCTTACAGTTACAGACAGACTTAATTGCTTTCTCTGCGTGGTGCAGTTCAAACGATTTATCGTTAAATCTGGACAAATGTGCCTGCATGAGCTTTAATAGAACTTTTCACTCCATCTTTCCTCAATATTCCATAAATAATGTTCTTATAAAAGTAGTTGATGAATTTAAAGATCTTGGTATAATTTTTGATACCAAGCTAACTTTTCATTTACACATTAGGCGTTTTTCTTTTTTGGTTCAGAGCACAACCTGAACTGTTATACAAAAAGTTTGTGTTTCTTTTTTAGCTCAGATACATCGGAGCTCGAATTTGTGTTTCTTTTTTCGTTCAGAGCGTGATCAGAGCGCGAATTAAAACACTTGTTTCTTACTTTTAAAATTAAACAATATTTATTTGGAACTATGTCCTTTATTATTGAAATACTTTTTACTAATTCTAAAAGGAGCTTAAGGCTACTATGTAGTTACAATAAGACTGTTGATAAATTCATCATACAGTCGTATTTATATACTTTTCTTATCTATCTACAAGGAGACCCAAGCGTACAATCGTCTTGCTTGATAATGAAGAAGAGATAATATTCCAACATTGTATACAAACGATATTATCTCTTTTACATATGTTATCATTGTAGCGTTGTGTGCAAGACTGTACTAGAGACTAAAGATATCATTGAATACAAATAATGTTATCTTTTTTCTCAATATGTTTTGCTATGGATACTTAACTCCCCCCCTTGTTAAACGAAATCGTCCCGATTTTTCGACGCTATTTTTAACATTTCTCTTTCATAAGTTTTGTTATATGCGTCAATCTTTTTTTGTTTTTGACGATCTGTTATACATTGTATAGTTTTTATCATTACGTACGTAAATGCTAGAATAACAATCAGTGTTACAATTGTGTATATAGTTGATAATATCGGTTTTTCTTCAAAAGGAATAATTAGTTTTTTTAAAGTATCTATGTTATCGAATTTGTACATTGTATCTTCTTTAATTATTTGGTCGATGTAAGACTCTGAATTATGATTTCTTAATATAACTTCTCTAATTTGCTTATGCATGTTTTTGTATATTTTATCGTCTAGATTTATAGTATTTTCATAAGTAACTAAGTTTATACCATTAATTGTTTGATTATTTAACTTATGCTTACCGCTTAATAACATAACACCGGATTCAATTTCTAAGTCGTAATCGTATTCTTGTTTAATGTTGCATTTTGAAGTTATATTCTTTAAAAGTGGAATAAGACAATTTTCTTCTTCAAAGTTAATTTCACAAATGTTTTTACTTAGATGATTTTGACAATTTCTTGTTCTTAAATAAGTTTGGTTACATAAGGCAATTGTCTTATCTGTAATGATTTTTCCATGTTTTGAATTTAAAGGTGTTACTTTATACAATTTACATGATTTAATTAGAACTGGATATTTATATATTGTGATGAAGAATTCATCAGTTCTAGCTAATAATATTTTAGAGTACTCAAGTATATTTATTATGGGTACTTGAATTATTTCATGTTGAATAATATTTTTAATGTCATCTAAGTCTAGGCTTTCTGATAAATATTCATTATTTTTTGCTGCATTAATTGTTCTGGTCAATAATAATAATTGTTCGTACACTTGTTCTATTACTAAATGTTCTTTAAGGCTCTGACCTTCGAATTGTTGCAAAATTTGTTCAAATCTAGAATTTATAGTTTTTTGTTTATTATTGTTTTCTATGAGATTATTTATACTCGTTTCTATGTTAACTAAGTCATAATGGTCAGGATTACCAAACACATATTTGAAAGCTGTTCCTAAAAAGTTAATTGATCTAGTATGCCTAGTATGTTCTTGTAATTGGTCTGCTAAATTCTTAATTTTACTTAACCAAATTTTTTCTTCTTGTGTAGGTTGATATTTACTAGTTACGATATTTACGTAAGGTTGAAATATCGAAGTCAGGTTGGTGGCATGTAACAAATAAGTTTGTTCTTTGAATAAATACACGTCATCTGTTTGCGTAAGTATAAACTTCTTGTTTAGTAACTCAGTTATTTGAACGTTTCCTTGGTGTGAATATAAATCTTACTAGTGGGAATTCTTTTTTTATGTTTTCACCATATTTGTATATGTTTTCAAATTTCGTATGCAAAGCTACAATCTTTTGGGGTTGTATAACTTCTTTCATCTGCCTTAGTAAAGAGTCTTTGTCCTTAAACTTTATTATGAGTCTTATTTTGTTACTAAAATAGATTTGTGTTTCGATATTATTTGTTATATCTTCAATAAGTTCGAACTGTGCAGTGTATGCATTAAAAGGCTGATTCACAGTTTTTATTATATCATTAGAAGAACTTTCAGCTGAATGTGCTGTTTCTATGGTAGAAGTATTTATGCGTTGACGTGATAATGCGTCAGCTACAAGATTTAGGTTTCCTGGTTTATAAACTAATTTTGCTCCAAAGTCTTCAATGATTCCCTTCCAACGTTTCAGCTTTGTGTTGGGATTTTTTTCTGATACAGAATATATAAGGCTCTGGTGATCGGTATATATGGTTAAGTCTGCTATACCATATATGTAGTTTCTGAGTTTTTGTAAGGACCATATGATCGCTAATAGCTCTTTCTCGTTTGTGCTATAGTTCTCTTCTGTCTTACTCAGTGTTCTTGACAAGAAGTGTATAGGTTGCTTATTCTGACTTAGTACGGCTCCAATAGCTATGTTGGATGCATCAGTAGTAAGCTCGAATGGTTTACTATAATCCGGTTGAAAAAGTTCGACTTGTTCTTTCAAATAATTTTTTAAAATTCTAATCGCTTCTAATGCTGAATCATTCAGATTTAACTTAATATTTTTACTTTGTTTTTTGTTTACTTTACCGTTATCTCCTCGTAAATATAATGTCAGGGGCTTGGCTATGCTTGCGTATCCTTTTATAAACTTACGATAGTAACCTGTAAGACCTAAAAATCCTCTCAAATCCTTTACCGTTTGTGGGACTGGAAAATTTTCTATAGCTGCTATTTTCTCAGGGTTCGTAGTGATTCTACCATGTCTGATTATGTGACCTAAGTATTCTACTTCTTCTTGAAAAAACTTACTTTTCTCATCAGATATTTTTAATGTGGCTTTATTGAGTACGTCGAATACTTGACTTATGTGCTGTATATGTTCTTCCTCAGATGAAGAATATATCAATACGTCATCAATGTAAACGTGTACGAATTTACCTACAAAGTCTCTCAAAATGTCGTCCACGCATCTCTGAAATATGCTTGGTGCATTTTTGAGCCCGAAAGGCATTCGTTTAAAATGATATTTTGCGCCATTTATAGCAAAAGCTGTTTTTTCTTTATCATCTGTTTTGATTTTAATTTGGTGGAAACCTGACTCCAAATCTAATGTTGTAAAGTACTTGGCTTTACCTAAATTTTGAATTGTCATGTTGACATCCGGAATGGGGTATCTGTCTGTTACAGTGTGAGCGTTAAGTTTTTGGAAATCAACAACCATGCGCCGTTTTGGTTTTCCTTTTTCGTCCAAACCTTTTTTAGGTACTGTCCATATGGGACTGTTATAAGGACTATGGCTTTTTTCTATTATATCGTCATGTAAGAGTTTCTGTATTTCTTTGTTTACGAATTCGTTATCTGCTATGGGATATGGATATTGTTTAACATAAACCGGATTATCATTGGTCGTCCTAATGCTTGCTTCTATAGTATCTGTAAAGGGTAACGGTCCTATGCTGTTATTAATCTTCATCAGTCTATCTATGTCTGCTTTATAAATATTATTTTCCCCAATTATGTAATTAATTTTCTGAATAGATTCGACACTGCTTATGGTAGTTAGAGTCATATTACTGAAATTTATTTCCGCGTTTAGAACTTTAAGTCCTTCATATCCTAATATCATATCAAAAGACTGAATATCCTCTAATTCAAAAAATGTTATATTTTTCTTTAATATCCTAACTACTTTCTTTGTATCTACCATAGAATAACCATGCATTGTTTTTATTTTTATAGGTTTAATTTTAATTTTTTTGCTAGAATCGCATTTTCTATTAATGTAATTATGGGTTGCACCAGTATCAATAAGAATTTTATAAATTTTCTTAGAAATAGTACTAGTTAAATTTAAGCAGGGCAACCCGTCTACTAGTTTAAATGATCTATTCTTATGTTATTATTTACCATACATTCCGTTTCATCTGCTTCTGCATATGTACTGCTGACATCGTCTCTGCGTTGTTGTCGGGAGTTATTTACTCTCTGCTGCTTGAAGTTCTGCTGATAAGATCGTTGCGGTCTGTTGTGTGTGTTGAAACTCCCGCTGTGTTCACGTTTCGCTGGTGGATTATATACATCGGGTTTGTATTGATTCCAATTTTGTCGCTGTGCATGTACAATTTGTCTCGAGTTTATCTCCATCGGCTGTGGTCCTTGATTGTGTTGCTGCATATTATCGTATTGCTTCTGGGGTTGATAATTCGTTGTTTGGCTCGAATAATTTGGTCTTCTTTCGTTTCTGCGTTCATGTGGCATATTTTTGTGGTGCTTATCTTGAGTGAGATGTAAATGCCTGTGCACATTATCATGTTCTATTCTGCGAGCAATTGCGAATGCGTGTTCTAGATCATTTATTGTAGCTGAATATAATGATCCTCTTGTAAAGTTGTCACTCATACCATCAATGAATATACGAACTGCGTCGTCGTTAGCATTTTTAATTAGTCTGTCGATTATATTCGGCGGATCACCTGACATAGTGATTTTTGATATTATTAAATTGAGATTTTTATTTATCTCGTCGTGGTATTCAGACAGTGTGCTTCTTTTTTGCGTGATGGCTTTCATCATGTCTTGTAGCACGTATAGAGGTTCTTGATTAGAGTACGTATAATCTAATCTGTTACGTATCGCCTCAAAATTAAAAATTGTGTTATAATTAGTTAACACATTCGCGGCTGCACCCTGTATTTTACTTTTCACTATAGTCAATGCTGCTGCGTACTTACTGTGTGTTTTGAAGTTTTTAATGCTGTCCATTAATCTGGATGCTTCTTCGCGCCACGACCGATAATTTGATTGATCGCCGTTGAAAATAGGTAGGCTTTTAAATGCGTCTAACTGTATTTCACTACCATCTGTATATGTGGTTCTTATTTCCTCTAGCACAGGTATGTTTGGTACTATGCCTAATCCAGATTTTACTTCATTTAGTTTTGTTTCTAAATTAGTGTTTATTTGATTTTGGTTAGTTATTATTGCTGCTAACCTTGCATTCTCTGTGCGTGTGTGCTCTAGGGTTTGTGTTACTGTGTTGCTCCTGGTTTCTAAAGCTTCTAATCTTGCCATTAATACTGCGAGTTGTTCCATTTTGAACTCGTGTCTGTTGTCGTCGAATTTGTGTGTTTTTTTTCTCCACATATACACTTTCACTGAATTGCTTTGCTGCTTCGTACGAAGAAGCTATATTTGTACCTGCTATGCTAGGTAATTCTTGTAACCGGTAACGCGAGTGTTCTGTTTATACTAGATTTCACTACTTGTTCCCGAGGTCCGCTCGATTGAAGTTAAAAAGTATATTTAACCTCCTGGCAGGATCGCCAATTAAAACACTTGTTTCTTACTTTTAAAATTAAACAATATTTATTTGGAACTATGTCCTTTATTATTGAAATACTTTTTACTAATTCTAAAAGGAGCTTAAGGCTACTATGTAGTTACAATAAGACTGTTGATAAATTCATCATACAGTCGTATTTATATACTTTTCTTATCTATCTACAAGGAGACCCAAGCGTACAATCGTCTTGCTTGATAATGAAGAAGAGATAATATTCCAACATTGTATACAAACGATATTATCTCTTTTACATATGTTATCATTGTAGCGTTGTGTGCAAGACTGTACTAGAGACTAAAGATATCATTGAATACAAATAATGTTATCTTTTTTCTCAATATGTTTTGCTATGGATACTTAACTCGCGCTCTATGAGCTCAGAATTAATTGACTGAGCAGGCTGAGTAAAATGCTGATTACACGTATACATTTACACTTCCAGTCATATTTGAGAGAAAAGAAAAACAGGAAAAACAGAAAATCATCAGAACGATCTGAGCACGCTCAGTTCAGAGCGCGCTCATATAGCTCGAGCTCAGTTCAGTGCTCAGCTCTGAACTAAAAAAGAAAAACGCCTATTAACTCAATTGTTTCCAGAGGGAATTCACTTTTAGGGTTCATTAAAAGGAATTCTGCAGACTTTAAAGATCCTTACACTCTTAAGGCATTATTTTGCAGTATTGTGCGCCCTGTCATGGAATATGGTAGTGTTCTCTGGGGGTCTACTACTGCATTGAATGTGCGCAGAATTGAAAGCGTTCAAAAGAAATTTTTAAGATTTGCTCTACGTCACTTATTCTGCAACAATGACACTAACGTTCATCACTCCTACCACTCAAAATGTCTTTTACTTGGGATTCAAACTCTTGAGATGCGGAGAAAAATGTATAACGTAATGCTAATTCGTGATATTTTATCTGGAAGTATCGATAGTGAGAATCTTCTTTCGTGTTTGAATTTGTATGCTCCATCTAGATCTCTTCGATCGAGACCACTTTTATTTGAAAGTTGCCACTCTACATTGTATGGTCAGCGTGAACCTGTCTCTGTGTGTATTAAAACGTTTAATTTGTTCTACCCAGAATTGGATATATCTTTGCCTAGAACTAATTTTAAAAATATGTTAATATCTCTTATCACATTTTGAATTGTATATCTGACTTATTTATAACACTAACTATGTATTTCAAAATCTGTTGATGTAAATCGTAGATTGAATAAATGAAATGAAATGAAATGAAATGAAATGAAATCCCTACGGAAATACCATTTTTCAGGAAGGTGCAAAATCTTCCTTATATCATGGATCCAAGCTTATACGGTTTTGATTTGAACTTTGGAAAGACCGTATGCAATCTATAGGATAGGTTGTGTGACTATTCTGAAAGACAGCTAGAACCTAGCTGCTATCTCTTTAATTTGAACTACGCTTGAGTTCGGTTTTATTGATGAGTTGAGTGAGGTTGTGATATATAATGTTATGCCAATTTCTAGACCGGGTATACTAATTTCAGCTTTATCTCTGCATACGAGCTACCTTTGAAAAGCTCTGATTAATGCCTCGCAAGTGAAGGGTGAAAAACTGTGACATCTTCTGAGAAAAGCGTCAATACATTCCCACTGGCAGATATGTTTTAAATGTCAGACTTAGGCAAGAAAGCTTGGGTTTTTGGCACTTAAGGGTACGTTTTATAACGATCTGTATCAAAGCTAAACTCGATAAAACGTTGACGAATTTATGGATAAAAGGAAAACAATGGTAACAACAAATTTTTCTTCTCGCTGAAAATAACCGTCCTCAGTTGGTATAAGCTTCATATTCCTCGGTTCGGAAGCTTGTCTAAGTTTTGGTTAGTTAAGACCGAAAATTTGTCAGGATCACTGTTTAGCTCCAGCTATGCTTTCGTTGTGGTACAACCGTTTCAAATGAGCCGATTAACTGCAGAGAGATATGTTTCGAAAATACGACACCTTAACTGGGATCGTCTTGTCACTCATTACAATTAGGTCTCGATTCTCGAAAGAAGTATTCTACAATCGACCTAAATATATCATCGGCCGGACGTGTTTGGATAAAGATTTGAAACGGCTATTTCCTAAGTTTTAAGGTGCCTTTTGCATGTATCGACAGAAGTAATCTTTTCTTGAATCTGATCAACTTTGAAATATTAGAAAATTACTGTGAGTGCTCCAGTTCGATTTCGACTGTTCTCAATCCTTCTGGACGACATCGTTGCATATAACCACTTAACCTTGATGGTTGAATTCAATCTTGGTCTTAAAATGTGAATGTGAATTAAAAATTATCAAAAAAAAAAAAAAAAAAAATTAGCAAATTATATCTAAATTTTCTAGAAAAAGAATTTATTAATTTTTTCGAACAAAAAACCTTTTCCAATCATGGAAAATGAATGAATAAATAAAAAAGGTATGTAAGCCCATCGCTATGCAATGCTGACGATATCGTTATACTCACGGAAACGCCAAAGCTGTTACAATAATATTTTTGCCGGTCATTTTCCGGAATAGATTTCAAACCGACTGCACGATATTGTCACCGGTTTTCAAGTTGCGTTGTAAACTTTCGGGACTAGGAGCTAAGATATTTGTCTTGTTGCTATGCGCCAATTAATGCGGCGATAAAAGCTTATTTATCTAAGAGAGACTACTTTGCGACTCCGGCTGAATACATATGCTCTAAGATGCCTGCGTACAGGGGCCTATATCACAACACGACAAGTCGAAAAGTCTAAATTCACTTGTCCAACTATATGCTTGTCCGATAAGTGCAAATTAGTTCTGTAACCGAACGTCAACCTTTGCTCTTGTCAAAAGAATTAAATTTCCTTGACTTGTCGGCATTCTTCGGCAAGTGCTTAACATGTGAAGATGCGGCAAAAATTACGACGGACAAACAAAAAAAATGCAATTTTAACTAAAACAAGAGAGGAGAAAGATATCCTTTTTGGTGCTTTCAGTGATTTTTCAGTATACAGATGATCACTGACATCAAAATTAATTCTTGGCTTAAAAACTTTCAACCTCTGCCGAGGTTCACTGTTCTCACTACCAAAGTCGGAATCAAAAAATCAAATTTTTAATTATACATTATTTTATTTCTGTATTTGTATTCTGTTTCTCCAAAGGTAAAAAAAAAGCAAATAGTTGGCGCAACATTTCCGTAAAAACCTTTGGCCTAGCTTCTCACTCCACACGAAAGGAGACCCTCTAAACTGCGCCAACTACAGAGGCATCAGTCTCCTGAACACTGCGTATAAGATCGTGTCTGCTGTATTGTGTGAACGCCTGAAACCATTCGTCAACGATCTGATAGGTCCCTATCAGTGCGGTTTTAGGCCCGGTAAGTCCACGACCGATCAAATATTCACACTACGGCAGATCCTGGAAAAAACCCAAGAATACCAGATCGATACTCACCATCTTTTTGTCGATTTTAAGGCCGCATATGACAGCGTTTATAGAGACGAGCTATACAGAGCCATGTCTAGTTTTGGCATCCCTGCCAAACTTGTCAGATTGTGCAGAATGACGATGGAGAACGCTCGCTGCTCCGTAAAGGTCGGAAACAATCTCACCGAGACCTTTGATGTCAAAAAAGGATTTAGGCAAGGGGATGCGCTGTCATGTGACTTCCTCAACATCATTCTTGAGAAGATTGTGCGAAACTCACAAGCCAACACCAGAGGCACAATTTTCTATAAGTCTGTGCAACTACTTGCATACGCTGACGACATTGACATTGTTGGTACAACACAGCGAGCTGTCACTGGCGCGTTTGCAAGTATTAGTACAGAAGCGGCAAAAAAATGGGTTTAGTGGTGAATGAGGGTAAAACAAAATATATGCTGTCAACAAGAAGGGACACACGACATCGACGAATCGGGCAGAACGTCACGATAGACAGCTATAACTTTGAGGTAGTTAGGGACTTTGTCTACCTCGGCTCCGCTATAAACTCTGATAACGACATCACATCAGAAATCAAACGAAGAATCACACTTGCCAACCGCTGTTTCTTTGGCCTAAGACGGCAACTGATAAGTAAGGCCTTGTCGAGAAATACTAAGGAAACTCTGTATAAGACCCTCATCATCCCAGTCCTGCTTTATGGTGCAGAAGCATGGACGCTATCAAAGGCGGATGAAGATCTCCTTGGTCGTTTCGAACGCAAAATTCTTCGAGTGATTTTTGGTCCCGTTTGCGTTGACGGGCTTTGGAGGAGAAGATTTAACAGCGAACTCTACGAGCTGTACAGCGACATCGACCTAGTCAGAAAAGTACGCATCAGTCGTCTAAGATGGCTGGGACATGTAGAGCGAATGGACACCAACGCTCCGGCCCGAAGAGTCTTTGATTCTAACCCGGAGGGACAACGCAGTAGAGGAAGACCTCGCCTTAGGTGGCGCGCGCAAGTGGAAGGGGACCTCAACCAACTTGGAGTGCGCAACTGGAGGCAGTTAGCCAAAGATCGCGCTAACTGGAGAGGCGTATTGGTTGAGGCCCAGGTCCACCCCGGACTGTAGCGCCACCTAAGTAAGTAAGTAAGCTTCTCACTATCATTCGTTTTGTGTGGGTTTTTTTCTTTCGTCAATTTTTTGAACGAATGGAAGGGATCTACAATTTCATGCCGATTCCAAACGGCAAATCGAGAAGCTCTTTCAAGACAGTTATACTTTCGGATGCTTGATGCAAACCATCGCGAGTGGTGGGTTAAGCCACTGCGCCTATATGCTTCTAAAAAGGTATTGCATTAAAAATGCACTTGTCAGCTTTTGAAGATATTAAAATCACCTGTCCTCATTGAACCACATTTCTACAAGTGTTTCTGACACTTGTCGTGATCTGTTGAAGAAAGACGAAAATTTAATAATTTTCAACTTGGCATCTCTCATCGCGACAATTGTCGCAGTATTCACTGGCTTTTTACACAACTTTTTACAAGTTGTCGAAATTCGCTTGTCCTACACCTACTTGTGGTGTTGTGTTACAGGCCCCTGGTCACCCTAGAGTTATTGTTTGAGAGACACCTTGAAAACGAGTTACTAGAATCAATAAGGGCCAGCAATTTTAACTGGGTATTAACGGATCTTGTGAACAATTACAACGGCGGCGAGTCAGAGTCTTTGAATAAGCTCAATTATATGCTATACCCGGGACAAATGTGTGAATCTGGTAGTTAAAGGATATTCGAAAAGTCTTGACATTCTTTAGTGAAACTACATGTTGTTTTTGAAACGATTTACCCTCAAAAATGTCTTGAAAATTCCATCACACTTAAAACTTCTTTCTGGATTAATGGCGAAGGCAGGCCTCCTAACTTTAAAACTTTTATTTAAACGAAAGCAGGTTTTAGAAAGTATAGGTACCCACTACATTGAGTTATTCTCATACTTAAAGTCTCCGAGGATTGAGAAAAAACCCAATTAACAAGGTATCTAAAGCACAAGCACCCTCACACAAGTGGAAAGACGAAAAATCTACTTGTGAAGTATACTTCATTATACAAGAACAGGATCAATGGGTAGGTATGCCATAAGAATAACCCCCCTGCGCCATTGAGGAGCTCACTTTTCGTGTAGATAGAAAGTAAAGCTAATTAAACCCATTAAACTGTTAATGCCTATTCAATTTGCATAAGTCGCACGTGCCCCTGGCATCGGGCTGATGAAAACAAATACAATTGCATAGTACGAGTACTTTAACCTGCGCTAGAACAATATAGCAAGTTTTATAGCGCGGAAAAGTGACGAAAAAGAAAAATCGTTTACCATCACACATGTACAATAATAATAAACAAAACCATCCGTTACTACACTGTAACTGCAGCTTAAAACAACTCCCCCACTCGTTGTTTACGTTCGAGGATTCTTTTTCTCCATGGCGGCCGAATAACGAAAAGCTAAAAAAGCTTCCACGAATTATTAATAATTCATTCTGGCTCCATTACACGCGCTACAATAATAAACACAGCATTGGAAAAACCTGGTCCAGTCATGGTTGTTTTTTTATTTTCGTTTTCCTCCCTGGGACGCGTTTTAATTAAAATTTATCATATCACAACGTACCCGATAAAGCGTATTCCTTTCGACGGGGAAAAAAAACTCGAAGCTGATTTTGCAGCGCAGGATAAAAAAAAAAGTCAGGAAAATGAATTTTGCGGTATTCGCAATTATAATTACTCCTTTTCATTACGACAGAATCATAGCCTGACTCGTAAATGTATATACTATGTAAGGACACGGACAAAATGGGCCACCTGGTGATAGATATGGGTTGTAGTCGAGTGACGACCGAACATGAGATCCCTTTCGATAAAACAAACATTAATTACACACGCGCACATCTATACGGATCAGCCGCCTAATTAGTTCAATCCTGGTCCTGTATTTAAAAGTTCTATACCATCATCAAGCAATAATAGTACCTTTCGGCAGAAACAATAATAGAAACGACGGCATATTATATCAAATGGAAGCTGAAAGATGACACCGAAATGAGAGCAACAACATCAAATGTTCTTCTGCATGACCGCTGGGGGTGCTGTTCAGAGAAGCTGTGGCTCAAATTACCGCAATTTACCAGTAGTTCACACAGGTCATTAATTTTTCCTTTAGTATTTTTGAGCCCGAAACTCTGTTGTACAGCCACCCCCGATGCGCACTGTAATGTAGTTCGGAGTTGGCCCGAACTAATGTTTACATAATAACCCAGACCTGGGGGAAATTAATTTTCCACGAATGTCGCTACCGGTATACACACCCCACCACCACCACCACATGTCGAGTAATTATGCAAACAAAAGGGATAAAGTTATAGTCGCAGTTGGGGGGGCGATGAGGCGAGTATTGCTTAACTTAACGTCATCCGACAAATGGATGGCATTGATGCGTTCGTCTGTCGACATTTAGGGATGAATGGGGTTGATTATGATAATAGATGATCGGGTAGCTAGCATTATAGAAATGTATGTATCTTGCTTTAAAATGTCTTAAATTATTGGCAAGTAATTCTGATAGAAGGTCGGCATTTTGTAAGGCGAAACGTTCAAACGTTTTCGTGTGCATGAAGAAATTTGCTTGTATAACATAGGGAAAATCATTCGTCACACGTTTAATCATGTCCCCTTACAGAATCTGAACCCAGGGGTTTGATTCTACCAGATGAAAACTTATCGTTTTCGCTTGCTCAGACGTTTTGCTTCAAGTAACTTTAAAAAAGAAAGGCACGTTTGTTCCTTGTTCTTCTTAAACCTACGCAAATAGTAAAAATAAAACGAAATATGAACGCGAACATGAAGCAAATTTTCGCTTTCATATGATTTGTTTTGCTTTATAAAAAAAAGAAAAAAACGAAAAAATCATACGAAAACGAAAATTTTACCTTTCGTTTCGTTTTCTACCATAGCTCACTTCATGTTTTTGACTGATAATAGTAAAATTTTAATTGATTCATAAAGAATAAAGGGTCGTAAGGGCCATCTAGTGGTTCCTTTTTAAATCATATGTTATTTTGACACTGATAGCGTTTTCCCGCTCGAAATCTTGACAGAAAGTCAGTATCTTACCCCAGACACAATACTGAGACCCTCAATTTTTTCAAAAACTCGCCGTCTTGTTTTCCTATCGGCGTTCTGTCAATTTGGAGTTCGTGTGACATGCAAAAACATATAAAATCAATGCTGCCAACCGCTACCAACATTGGGGGAATGCGATTATTATTATTTTTTTTTTTTTTTAATTCTGACTCACAAACCGCGATAAGAGGCACGTCGACCTGAGTAGATCTATTGTGCAATATGATCTGAAAAATTGTTTAGGCTATTAGAGTTTCTACTTTCCTAATGTAGCTGATAATACTTTCAGCACAGGATGTCTTTACTTATTCTGGGCTTATTATTTCCCTGAAAAAGAAATTCCTTCTAATAGCACAGAGGGCTGGGCATTCACATAAAATATGCTCAGGGGGCAGATTCCGTATATCAATGATCGTCTGAACGATATCGTTTTGGAAACTTTTATCACCATTAGAAGTTATAATCTGCTCGAATTTTTTTGAATATCGTCAGCTTTCATTAAATTTGTGGGAAATGAACTGGATTAACCTCTCGAACTTGTAATTTTAGCACTCAGTGGCTAGTTTTGGGTTCTATCGTTTCGACGATAATCGTCTGAAAAGTTACGGAATGAGTGCCCAGTTGTTTCGTCTTCCTCTAGACATAGGCGGCACTCCGAGGAGTCGACTACATGTATTTTTTTTAGGTAATATCGCAAACCGTGGTGCCCTGTAAGGTAGCCAACTAGATTTTTGACATCGTGCCTAAGTAGATCTAAAATCTTTTTGGCATTGTTTTTGAAAGGTTTAATGACTTTTTTAGCAAAGTTTGCCGCTGATTTAGGGATTGCACAGTAGGTTTCAGGTCCTGTGAAATGTGTTTCCGAACCTCTTCTGGCCAGTTCGTCGGCTTCTTCGTTTCCTTCAATTCCCTCGTGGCCAGGAACCCACTAAGGGCATTTATAGCTACTTGACTATCCGTGAATATATGGATGTTTGCGCCTTTTATACCTGAGTTGTAGATGAGACTTGCGCATTCTTTAATGGCGTGGAGCTCTTCCTGAAATAAGCTTGGGCTTCTGCCCATTGGTATCGAGACAGTTTGGTTAGGTACGAATATACCGGCTCCGACCCCTGACCCCTGAGTTCATTTTGGAACCATCCATATACCACTTTATGCCTTTGTGACAGTTTGGTGGGCACTGCTACCCCACGCCAGTGGCGTAGCAAGAGGGGGGGGGGGCATAGGCCCCGGGCGGCACTTTTCTGCTCCCTAGTATGCAATCAAGTTTTTTCATGAATTTTAAGCACAAATTTATCACTTCGAAAATACCCCTTTTCTCTTTTCTCGCTAGAAGTTGGGTGTGTGCGTATGTAACTGTAAGCGATGTTTTGCTGGAAACTGGAGTTAGTGCAAATAAGTAATTATAGTTTTGCTTTTGTTGTTACCTCACCTCTTCCTCAAGCCACCTGAGCATTGGCGGCATACCCGTCGTGGATGAGCCGCTTATCCCTCGCGCCGCGGTGGCTGTGGTACAATACCGGCACACCGTCCTTTGTCTGGACTAACCCTTTCATGTCTACATGAAGAAATGCCTCAGGCGGGATGAAGCCAGGCCGAAGCGTACTCTCGTGGTACATTTAATTGG
The DNA here is from genome assembly GCA_946477585.1 of Cheilosia urbana. Classification (NCBI taxonomy): domain Eukaryota; kingdom Metazoa; phylum Arthropoda; class Insecta; order Diptera; family Syrphidae; genus Cheilosia; species Cheilosia urbana. Next base: position 20,466,225 of record OX297853.1, on the reverse strand, counting down.
GGCAGTAAGCCCCTGAGATCAGGTTATTATCACTGGCTATCGCCCTTGCAACGTGCCTCCGAGTCAACTTAATAAGGAAATTGTCAATCCTATTCAGTCGAGCCCCATTGTATAAGGTCCTGTTGGGATAGTATTTTATGTACTGAGATTCAGGAGCTCTAAACTACCCTAGACAGGCTCTGAGGGATTGCCTCTCAAACGCCCGAATCTTTTCCATATAAGACGGTGCTATATTGAACCACATGGGACAACCATAAAGCGATGATACCTTATGAGGGCCACGTAGCAAATAACCTTCACCCTGGAGTCAAATTGACTGCTGCGAAACAGTCTCCTTGTCAGAGCGTAGGCACTCTTAGCCCCAGCAAGACAAGCATCTGTATGTTTGTCAAAATGCAGATACTGGTCGAGCCGGATGCCGAGATACCTGACCACGTTTTTCACCACCAATGGTCGTCCCTGCTGTCCAATAATTGTTAATTTTATCCAGTTTTTTCTGGTGTCCCTAGAGGGCCCAGCCATTGGAGTTCTGAACAGGATTGTTTCCGATTTTTGGAAATAGATTTTCAACTTCCAATCATCGCAATACCTCTTAACTCGAAGTTACGCTGCAGAAGGATGTTGATGACCTCGATTTTTGGTCCTGACCTGTACGCCACTAAATCGTCTGCGTACTCTATATAAATATTAAACAGGACCGGAGAAATCACTGCTCCCTATAGTAAGCCGTTTTTAATTTCGAAAAGCCTTGATGTCACGTTGCCAGCTTTGACAACGAACTTCTTTCCCATAAGCATGTCACAAATCATATACAGCAAAGGTTTTTAAATGAAAATTCTGGTCAGCTTATAAAAGAGCCTCTCCAACCATACGGTATCGAAGGCCTTCTCAAAGTCGACCAGGCAGGCACCCGTGCATTGCTTCTTACTTTTATTCCACTGGAGTTCTCCGTCGGAGACCAGCTTCGACGCGGCATGAATACTGTCATGCCCCGCTCTAAAGCCGAACTGGTTGTCCGGAATAATTTTATTTTCTCCAACCCATCTTAAAAGAGATCTATTGACGAATTTCTCCAATACCTTGCTAACATTCGGGAGCAAACTAACTGACAGCAGATAAGCAGGGTTTATGCTATCTTTAGTTTTTTTTTCCACTTTGTATTTAGGATGGACAAACCCGTCCCTTGGGCGATTGATCGTCGTATTTTGTATTCCTGTGGGGATCACTTGTCCCTTATTTCTAGTTATGAATTGAGGACGGTCCGTCCACCCGTTGAGAGATTCCCGACCGTCCGCCTGGGCTCTAAAACAACCTGTTTTGTCAACTTCCCGGGGCGAAAGGGAAGCATCCGGAAGAAACCAGAAGAAAAGGGTACGAAAGGCAAAATAAAATGAAAATGGGTCAGGAATAGGAGGGATGGAAAGGACCAACGTTTCAGTTGGAAAATTAAATCTTTGTTCCAATGTTGATTTATCCGTTGCATGCTTTCAGTATACCAATTCTTCCCAAGATATATCTTGAAATCGAAATATTCCTTATTTAAAAAAGGATCAAACTCTAAGTAATTAATATACGTTGCCAGATAACATTTCTCTTCAAAACCTGTTAAATTACTTGTCCCATCATTTATTGCAAATGCGAATTTGACCCCAACACAACAACCCTTTAAATTATACTCACCGTCACCACACCCGGATTACTATAAAACGTATGTGCATGTACATGTACATTAACAAACACACGCTCGCATGCATTCGTGCTGGCGTAATTTGCTTGATGTAATCACAGCGGGCTGTCCATGTGTGTATACGAAGGTAACAGTTTGCAATCACTTAGTTTGCCAAACGTGCCTTAATTTTAACTGTTTAGGTAGTAGGTACCCCGGGTCCGGGCCGGGCCGGGCGGTCGACTGGGCGTTCCAGCTGACAAGGGAGAAACACGATTATTTGTTTTGTAATAATTGTTATTATGTATTGTTTCAATTGTGAGCAGAGGTCGCATTCAGGATATTTATTGCCTTTAACTTTGGCCCTTGTACTGGCCTCGTATGCTGAAAGCTGAATGGAGAAGGTTGAAATAGATTTCGGGGGGGATCTGTCGCACAGTTCCGGCTTAATTGAATTTGTCAGATTTATTGCGGTGTGTCTAGTGTAGGGTTTCTTATTATTGTTTGAGGTGACGGAAGTCAACATGGATATAGGTAGGTAGTAGGTACCGAAATGAACAAGTTTCGGGTGGTGCCGTGCACCAAGGAAATGTTAATTCAACCTTTTCTGTGTTCTCGTTTATGATGTAGTAATATTGTCATTAGTGAGCGACGCGTGTTTCTTTAATAACGTTAAGAGGCAATCCACGCATGGGGTAGTTAGTTGGAAATTGTGATTGTTTGCTGAAATATTTAGAGGAATACGAAATTTAATTTTTCATATCTTAAAACAAATCTATCACCAGGCAAGTCAAATGAGTCGGTTGTTAGAGAACGCGGTCATAGTGTCCTCGGAAGATAGTCGCAAATGATTACGCTGCAGATCTTCGAAACATAGCAAGAGACCGTACAAATAATAATACTGCAGGTGGGATATCGGAGGATGTAGAGTTTGTTGGGGTGGGGCTCAACGGTACTGTGTGTTTACCTCGCCGCTTGCCCAGATAAAAGGCCTGAAAAATGTCCTGATATTTTCAATGTTGTGCTAAAAATGCATTTTCTGTATCACAAACAGTCAAGCCTGTTGTTTTTAGAATTGGTGAATTTCGTTCTACTGATAACCTATTTGATTCGAAAGTTATTAGCTGACTTGTCCTTATTTTGGTATGCAGTTTAACCTTGATAACCGAATACCTACACAGCACAATTTTGCAGGGTTCAATTTAATTCAATTTGTTAATAATAATACATAGGTACTTCACAAATAATTGTTGACATCTACAGAGCCTGACGGGGCTTGTCCGAAAGAATGTTAAATTTAACTCAAGGATGTCGAAAACTTTTCTAGCCAAAACTACAGACGGCGAAACTAATCTCACACTAGTCACCTGGCGGTCGATAACACCAGGTCCAGCACAATTCGGATGAAGGTCTCCAGTCTCCACAATATAACCTTATAAATCCAAAATTCCTGACCGAAAAAAAAAAATTAACTCTGCGGTTCACAGAACCCTAAATCACTTAGCTCTGGCCTCTGCCGCCGATTGACACCTACCTATACAATAAAAAGGAATAAGGGTAAGCTGATAGAAATAATGAAAATAGGTATCGCAGGAAAAATTCGTCGACGCAAATTTAGTCCTGAGGCTGTCATTTCTAACTCCATGAGTTTAACAGAAACGTGTGGAAAACGTGGTTGAAGTGGAAAAAGTCAAAGCATTTGGAAAAAAAAATCCAATGTTTTATCCGTAAGGAAAATACCTAATAATCGAGAACTTCAACTCGCACATAAACAATTTACAGCCTGGATAGAAGATTATGAAATATTTCGAAAATTTTGACTTTAATTGAAAAATTAAAATTTTGACCGAAGTGGGAAAGTATTTTTAAGTTATTCTTAAGCATGAGGAATCTATATTGTTATTGGACGTGAGAAAAGTTATAAATTTTGACCAGGCCAACAAAAAAATTGTTTTTCAATTTTGACTCGAATAGTAGGTATTTCATCCTACTACAATGTTTTGAACCAAAGATATGCCTTTGATCTTGTTTAATTTTTATTATGGACTTCAAAATAATTTTGAACGGACATAAAAAGGTAGATTTTGGACCCGTATGTGAATAGCAAGTAGGCTGTTGTACTTTTGACGATGAGGCACTTTTGGCTATTACAGAAAGGCTGTTCATTTTTAAATAAAATGTTTGATGGCAACTCGTGCCCAGGGATCCCAGATTAATAACAAAAAAATCCCCCTTCTTTGACAACAAAATTATTTTTTTCCCCCGTTTTCAAAAATAAGAATCCCTTTCTTTCTTCCCTTTATCTCATCCTTTAGCTCTTGAATTGTTGCTGGGTTATCGACGTAAACCTTTTCTTTCAAATAACCCCAAAGAAAGAAGTCCAAAAGTGTCAAATCACATGATCTTGGCGGCCAATTTCGAGGTTCCACTTGGGATGTAGAATATGAACTCGTTTTATTAATCAAAAAGCCCTACTATTTGTACACATTTTATTGTCCATACATACAATATTGATATTGGGTAATGGCCCATAAAAAATGCTTATGCTTAACTCAAGTAACAAAAAAAATAAAGAAAATAAAACCCGCTGGCAAATTTAGGTCACCGTTCGCATTGTAAAGGGTGGTTAAGTTTTAAGGGCCGATGTTTATTTTCAATAAAACACAAATTATTTAGGAAATTATTGATAATATTGGTAGGGTTCAATTATGTATGGAACAAAATATCGGCCAAATGGCCGCCGCGACCTCGGCGGCACACCTCCATCCGATGGTCCAAATTTTCGATGACGCTGAGGCATAATTGAGGTTTTATGCCGTTAATGTGCCGAATTATCTCATCATTTAGCTCTTGAATTGTTGCTGGGTTATCGACGTACATCTTTTCTTTCAAATAATCCCAACAAAAGAAGTCCAACGGTGTCAAATCATATGATCTTGGCGGCCAATTGATATCGCCACCACGTGGGCTAACACGGCCATTGAATTTGTCGAGCAAAAGAGCCATTGTTTCGTTAGCTGTGTGGCAAGTGGCACCGTCCTGTTGAAATCACATATCGTCCACATCCATATGTTCCAATTCGGGCCATAAAAAGTTCGTTATCATCTCACGATAGCGAACACCATTCACACCAACTGCCTGACCGGCCTCATTTTGGAAAAAATACGGCCCGATGATGCCCCCAGCCCATAAACCGCATCAAACAGTCACTCTCACACTCAGTCACGAGCTGTACGAGCATGGTGAACTGGTGTTTTCACATCTCCTACAAACCCGGTTTGCTCAAATTTTTGCACGTTTTTTCCGATTGTACGCACAACTGGACGATTAAATTGACCGAAAAAAATCATGAAGTGCACGATATGCATTTTGATTTGAACACCCATTTTCAAAATAAGCCTGAAGAACTTTAACGCGTTGCTCGATTGTGTACCTTTCCATGGTTCAAATTGAGTTAGTCTGAAATTGTTTTTTCAAATGTCAAATGAAATACAGAAAAAAACTTGACGTTTAGGTTTGGTTCACATTCAACATCGGCCCTTACAATTTAACCACCCTTTATAACTATAAATTTTGTTTTATTTTTAAATCAATAAATAGGTATATTTAAAAATATATATGAACCTTAAGGTTTGTACAATGCAATATTGTGCAGTCTTCAGCAGCCTTTATCTACCAAAAAGTCATAACAATCTTCTTTTTTTTTTATAAAATTCTTGTGTACAAAATTCCAGCCAAAGAGGAAGTAGACTGTTTGTGTCGTGTTTTAATTTTATTTAAATTTATTGCTTACAAAATTCTTTCAGCACTGGCCCCGCTGCGAGGAAGACAAGAAAAATAAAAATAGTGTAGTCTTTCGAAGACTTTATTGAAATAAAGTTTTAAATGTTTTTTTTTCCCTTTTGTCAGAAAAAATCGGCAAAGTTGACGACTTTCCCACCAATCTGGGATCACTGCGTCGTGCCACACTGCTCTCTCAGATCGTACACGAACTATGACAGTTTTTCCTCAGCAATTGTGGTGGGTAGTAGTCGCAGTGGCTTAGTGTGTTAGTGTGTTGGACTACTAAGCGAGGGGTCTCAGGTTCGAATACCGTGTTGTGATCCGCACAACCATACCCTACTCATGACCTACCTTATCAATCCATTCCATACACCATACAACCTACACCAAATACATTACCAGAGAGCACGGCTATTAATAGGTCATTCGCTTCGTTTTCATTTGTTTTTCCATTTACCCAAACGCCACCCAAGCGCAATGAGTCAAGTGCATACCTACCCATAACGATACACACGTAACTCAAATCCGATCCGATTGCACAGCGGCACGCCAACATATGGCAAAACTGCAATAGTTGCATTTTGAAGGAATACTACGTTGTGGTATCAGGGAAATAATAATAATTTATGAATGGATGACACTTGACACCAGCGTAAGGCAAATGACACCCAAGATGTCATTTGGGTACTTTTAATGGGAACGGAAAACAATTAAGCAATGCCTATAATAGCGCGTATGCACATATGGTAATTGGTAAGGAAAACATGGTGCGTGGAGGGGGAGGATAGGCGATGGGTCATGAGCGATAATAGTATAAAAGGCGAAGGTTGTGACCAGGGAAAATCAGAGTTCAGTAACTATCCTAATAGATCGCAGCCATTGCTCAAGACAGCGGGTCTAATTAGAGAAGTAGCTAAGATTAAATATTTTAATAAAATAACTCAGAGTCGCAGCCTTGCTATAGACAGCGGGCTCTGCAGTACAAAATTTAATTAAAAGTCTTTTAAATCTAAAACTCTCCGTCCAATACTCTTCTCCCTTTTTGGGAAAGCACGGTATTGAGCGTATTTCAACCGCAAAAACCCAAATTCCAACTTATGTTTTTTTTCCACTGCGCTTCCTCTCGCGACGTCTGACAAACATCCGAGAGTATAAATGTTTTGAAAGAGCTTCTCAATTAGCCGTTTGGAGTCGGCATAAAATTGGAAATCCCTTCCATTCGTTCATAAAAAGGAAAAAAACACACAAAACGAATTGTTGTGAGAAGCTAGGCCTAGGGTCCCTCCGAACCTGTTGCGCCAACTATTTATTTATTTAATTGTGGTAGGTAGAGTTAGACTGGTTTTTAATTCGTTCATTGATTTTTTTTACAGTTTTTCCTGTAAGTGATATTTAATTGTTTCTTATGGAAATTCTTTGGTTGCGAGTGTCAAACGTTTGGGTTTATAATATATTTAAGTTATTTATAACATTTAATTGAATTTTTCTTAGTTATAAGTTGTGTGAAAAACACTATCGACAAAAGCAAAAGTCGCTGAAAAGAAGCTGAAAAGTCGGCAAAAGTCTAATGTGCTCCATGTTGAATTATTATTTTCAAATTTAAAACTGAGATTGGAAATTATAAAAAATGTACAGAATGGTTCGTTCTTATAACTAGAAACAGATGTAATATCGACGAAACAATGATGATGACTTTTATTTAGAAATATCAAACACAAATGACCAGACTGAGACCCGAGGATCAACTCAATTTTGGTGACTATGATTGGGTGAGATTCGACACCAGAATTTCAAAATATTTTATTGGTCAGATAACCAAATTTGAGAAATCAAACGAATTTCTCTTGACTGGTAATTTATTCCGGTAAAAAAATCGAACAATTGGCATTTTTGTATGCCTCTTTTTGAGGATGTGCTTTTTTGTTGAGAAGTGAGTTGAAACTGCCATTGCCAGAACACCCAGCTAGATTGTCAAAATATTTAAACCTTATTTTTCTTAATATGGGTCGATTCAACATTTTTTTTTTTTTGTTTTTTTTTTTTAACAAAACCTTTTATTTTTCATTTATAATTCTTTGCTTAACTATTTTTTTTTATAATCTAATTTTGGTTTAAAAAGGAATTTCTGATCTCATTTAATTTTTATGTGTGTAGATTTAAGGTTTGTTTAACTATTCAAATATCTATCCTTCTTCAATAAATAAAAACAATAGTTGGCGCAGCAGGTCCGTATGGACCCTAGGCCTAGCTTCTCACAAAAAGGAGGGATAAACAATTTTATGCCGAGACAGAAACGTTTATCAGACGTTCGCGAGAGGTGGTACAGTAGAAAAAAAAAAAACCCTTAGTTGGAAATTGGGTTTTTTGCGGGATTCGACCCTACGCTTTGTAGTCCAACACACTAACCACTAAGCCACTGCGCTTATGTTCCTACTAATTAATTCTTAATATATTGCGTCTAGTGTGACCGCTGCAGAATTCTGAAAAGTCGTAAGAAAAAGGGCCAATGAGAAAAAAAAGTGTCATTTCTAAAGCTATTCGTCAAATTAAAAATTTGTTGAACCATTCTTAACAAGCGCTCGCTAAGCACTATAATAGTATTGTTTTAGGCAACTGCCTTTTCCAATAAATAACAAAAAATCGTAGCATTCAGTTTTTTCGGGCAGTTTTTTTTTTTATGTGTAAACATCTAGGCGCGCGTTGTTGGAATCTGGTTGAGTTATTCCACACATTTAACTTCCGGGGACAGGGAATGTGTCACTGTGTTTTATCATTGCATACATTTTATCATTGCATACGTTTTTATCATTGCATACATTTATGAGCTGGGGCATATTAATTTCAGCTTTTTGTTCATGTGAAATAAAATTTCTCCATTTCGTCCTTAGAAGAAATTTCAAGAATTCTGCAGGGAGATTATCATCTTTTACCAATGATAATAAGCGGAGACTTCAATATCAATTTTGCAACTCCAGAAGCTCAACCATTTATTGATTTTATGCAAGATAAATTTAATCTTCCAAAGAACTCCAACCGGATAATTTCAACAACACGATATGGAACAACGATCGATGCTGTCTTCCAGCGTAATCTAGATAGATTACAGTCTCGAATGTACATATCTTACTTCAGCTACCACAATCCGGTTGTATCTATTCTACCGAAACTATCACAGAACGAATAAATTATTGTTATTTCATAATATATCAAGAATACGGTTATTACAATTCCCTCTTTTCTCAATGACGTGTATCAAGCCACACACATACCGCACGCACGGTGTTTACACATACACACTATTTCGGGACTGTTGGATACAGTCGCACCATTTTTTTTTTTTTTATTATTATCAGGGTGAAGTTAACTTTTAAGACATTATGCATTTCAAAAATAATTTTTTTTTTTTAATATTTATTTGCGAACGAAGTTATTTCAAATCTGCGAAAAAAGTATTGAACCTGCCCCACCCTTCCCTACTAAGATTTTTCGCCTAATACGGACGTCGGACATGCACAATGAAATTTTTGACCCGCATGTGATATAATTTCGTAATTTTAGCTTAACGTGAACATTTAAATAAAATTAATTTTCACTCTCAGACTTCTAGCGTTGACGTTTTACTTATTACATATTTGAATTATTTATAATCGGCCCTAGCGAGTTATCCATCGGAACAGAAAATTCTCGAATTCGGACGATTTTTGCTGCGAGGTACCTATTCTTCGGAACAACTGCTCGGAGAATGGTTCCGACATTTTGTAACGCATATCGGCGAATTACGTTAAATTGCGATGAAGTGCATTTTTTTTGGTAAATTTTTGACAGCTAAGTTCAAATATCCCGCTCCCGGTGCGCCATCGCAATTGTTTATTTCTCTTCCGAAGTCGGACACCTCGATTAGAATTGGAGCCTCCGAAAGAGTATGCGTTGCGTAGAATTTTCCGTTCCGACGAACCTCGCTAGTGCCGAACTTCTATATTATAGATTTAAGAAAATCGTACGTGAATTAACATACTTCCCACAGATTTTGTGTGCACCCAAACACGCGTACTGCAAAAACATAATCACTTAATATAAATATGCAGTAGCTGTATTGTCATTTTGCATAATCACGTTGCAGCCCATAGCGCCAACCATTATACATCCAATTACCAGTGGCTCTGATTTAATTGTTGGCTCCCTCTAAATTCAAGGCAGCGCCAACAGTTTCAAAATTACTAACAATAAAATTGTGAAAGCAAATCACAATAATGAGGATGTTGCTACATTTCGGCGATAGCTGTGTTGTTTTTGGCCAATGCCACCACCAGCGCCGCCACCGCCAATTTAGCTATTTTAAGCGCACCACAACCTCAATCCGCATCCTTCAACAAAATCTCAGATGACAGGACACAATGTACATAATATAATGCGCTAGCAGCACGAGAAAAATGATGCGCTCCATCTTGCCATGTCATGGTGCCTCCTCCTATAACGACGAAAGGACATACGAACGGTAAACGTATGTCCGCCTGCCGTTGTCGGTGGAGCGCCAGCTTGTAAGTCGCAAGCAGTTCAAGTTGAAAAACTGCTCATTCCTTGCGAGGGGCGAAATGTTCGCTCGTTGTTTTTGCCATCGCATCTCGTACAGTCGAGGGCGGTGAATTTCCCAGTAAGTCCCTTTAAGTCCTTGTACAAGTTCGCAAAGTATTTTTAGTAATTAAAATAAACATAAAATTACGTCAATTAAATTTTAAAGGGAATTACAGCAAAGTTTCGCTCATTAATTTATCTGCGTTAAGTTTCAGCCTTTTCTCTGGGATGTTGTACTTTTTTATATATGCATATATCTATAATAACGACTTTCAATCCCCTTTTGGCATCTTTTCACGTTATCATTTTCGTGTCCTTTTGAAATGTAAACATCTTGCTTGTAGGTTCTAAAAACTCATGCTTTTAGGTTCTTGCTCCCGTGTGGGTTGAGTATATTTTCGCTTTGTCGCGTTGCCTAAAAATATTTGCCTTTGGCTCCAAACGAAAAGGCAAAGGTTTATGGCAGATCGATTTAATGGAAGAGATTTCTGTGAGCATTCGACTTTATTTTCGACAATTGCATAGGACTTCCTACTTTCTAAATATTAGATATGCTGTAAGATTCGTTAAGATTTTAAGGAGATAGAGAAGAGTGTACTTGTAGTTTGTTAAAGCAGAAACTCTCTGATCAATATTGTGAAGTCATGCTTCTAAACAGTTAATGGTAAGATCACTCTTACCATTTTTAAAGTTTCGTACCCAATGGGAAAAACGGAACCTTATTAGTTTCGCTTTTGCCCGTATTTCCAACCCAGACCATTTTTGTACCTAAGTAGGTATATCTCAGAAACTAATTGACGTACAAAAATAAAATAAAAAAAATAGTTGGGGGCAACAGGTCCGGAGGGACCCTAGGCCTAGCTTCTCACAACCATTCGTTTTGTGTAAGTTTTTTTTTTTTTCATTTTTGGAACGAATGGAAGGGATCTACCATTTTATGCCGACTCCAAACGGCTAATTGAGAAGGTCTTTCAAGACAGTTATACTCTCGGATGTTTGTCAGACGTTCGCGAGAGGTGGCACGGTGAAAAAACCCCTAAGTTGGAATTTCGGGTTTTTGCGGGATTCGAACCTCGACCCTTCGCTTAGTAGTCCAACACACTAACCACTAAGCCACTGCACCTACTATAACTATTAATTGACGTAGGAGGCTGAAATTTGCACACAACTTCCGGTATAACCTCTAGTTAAACGACAAATATATATCATGGCAGCGATATACGACTGGTTTTAGAGTAATTAGTAATTTTATGAAAAAAAAGAAACATTTTCATTCATTCGCACAAAAAGCTATTTACTTCTTGATTGACCAAAAAAATGGATAAATACTTTTTTGAAGATCATGTTCGTAGCTATATATGTGCCGAAGAATGTTTTCCCAAGAAGTTACTACCTACCTATTTTAAAAGATATTTACAAAAAAAAAACGTCAACCACTAAACAGCGGCGGCCTTAGAGGGTGTAGAACAGCGCAATCGCCCGGGGCCTCGGTCTTGCAGGGGCCTCGCGCAACAACCCAAGCAAAGTAAAAAAAATATATATAGATTTTATTTATATTTAAAACTTTTGATTTTGATTCTTAATTATTTCAGTTATTAACATAACGGTAAATTAAAATAAAGTTAATTAATTCATTCATTCAAAACATAATAATTGAAAAAAATTATCATGTAGTATACTTGAATATCGCGCCTCGAAACACTAGAAGATCGGTTTTTTAATCGCATAGCATTCGGTTCAGCTCGGGAGTCGGGGCATAATGTACTGCTCCTCTATCGCTCGGGGAATCCCCGTGTTTTATTTCGTTCATCAACTCTTGTCACCTTGGAGTTATTGTGCTACAGTACTTTCAATTCTATTAAATATTACGTTCTTATAGTATTTAAAGTATTGCGTGAGCTGGAAAAGAATAAATTACAGTATTTGAAGTACTTAGTAAACTGACAAACTGTGTGATACTTAAAAATTATTTCTGACTGTTTGTGCGAACAAAACAAGATTTACGAAATTATGTAGTTCGTTTTTTGTCATCTGGTTTCATGTATAATATAAAAAGATTAAAGGAAATTAGTGTTAGTGAACTTTTAAAGCAATGCAGCGACTTGTAAATATCTTTGACAGTAGGAAAATTATGTGATACTGATGGACTTGAATTGAACGAAGAACTGTATATGTTCATCCGTGTGTATGAAGGAGACGACGAAATTATCTCGGTACTGAAATAATAGAGAAAAAAAATTAACTGATGTTTACCCCACTATCGAAATAGTCTTCAGAATTATTGCCACCACACCTGTCACAGTTGCACAGTTGCTAAAAGGAGCTTTTCGAGGCTTAAAGTTATAAAATCAAATTGATATTCTCTTAATCGAAAATCTTCTTCATTCGTTAGATAATTGTGCTTTAATTAAAGATTTTAGTCTTAGAAAAAGCCGCAAACCTCAATTTTAAAATTTATCATCTCTGTATTTGTTAATTTTGTAAATCTTTCCATGTGAAATATCTTAAAACTCAAATTTTATGTATTGGTATAACTTAAGCATTTCTCGTCAAACATGACAAATACCTAAACCTTCCTAAACTTCCTAACCTAAAACTTCCGCATCACATACTTTTCACGAAGGACAAAGGGCCCCGCAAGACCCGCCGCCCGGAGCCTCGCAATGGGTAAGGCCGCCTCTGTCACTATATAAAGACTCTCGGTCATTAGAGCGTGCT
>OX297853.1:20331213-20453286 GCA_946477585.1 Cheilosia urbana | reverse complement strand
CTCGACTCAAAATTGACTTTTAATGTACATAATACGCAAACTATAAGAAAGGTAAATATTGCGCTTAAGCTTCTTTATCCCTTCATTAACAGGAAATCGCTTTTATCGGTAGAAAACAAGATAATCATCCACAAAGTTATTTTCCAAGCAATAATGATGTATGGATGTCCAGTTTGGGGTAATTGTGCTAAATGCCATATTAAAAAACTACAAACTTCGCGAAATAAACTACTAAAAATGTTTTAGTAGTTCTAGTTTTAGTTTTAGTTACATTTTAGTTACATTTTAGTTACATTTAAGTTAAATTTAAGTTACATTTTAGTTACATTTTAGTTACATTTTAGTTACATTTAAGTTACTTTTTAGTTACATTTTAGTTACATTTAAGTTACATTTTAGTTACATTTTAGTTACATTTAAGTTACATTTTAGTTACATTTTAGTTACATTTAAGTTACATTTAGTTACATTTAGTTACATTTAGTTACATTTAAGTTACATTTTAGTTACATTTTAGTTACACTTTAGTTACATTTAAGTTAAATTTAAGTTACATTTTAGTTACATTTTAGTTACATTTTAGTTACATTTAAGTTACATTTTAGTTAGATTTTAGTTACATTTTAGTCACATTTTAGTTACATTTTAGTTACATTTAAGTTACATTTAAGTTACATTCAAGTTACATTTTAGTTACATTTTAGTTACATTTAAGTTACATTTAAGCTACATTTTAGTTACATTTTAGTTACATTTTAGTTACATTTAAGTTACATTTTAGTTACATTTTAGTTACATTTAAGTTACATTTTAGTTACATTTTAGTTACATTTTAGTTACATTTTAGTTACATTTAAGTTAAATTTAAGTTACATTTTAGTTACATTTTAGTTACATTTTAGTTACATTTAAGTTACATTTAAGTTACATTTTAGTTACATTTTAGTTACATTTTAGTTACATTTTAGTTACATTTTAGTTACATTTTAGTTACATTTAAGTTACATTGACCAACGTATAATACATTAAATTTATCTCGATTTTATCAATCTACTTTAAGAAAAAAAAAAAAAATCCGCACATAGTAGGTACGTAGTTTTCTAATTAATTTTTGATATAGAAAAGTCAAAATAAATAGTGCAGAAAATCAAAAAAAATCTAAAATGGAAAAGTTAAAAAATAAAGTAGCCTATCGCAATACTCTATCCCGTAGCTTTATATTAGTAAAAGAATTTTTGAAATCGGAGATTACCTTCCCCAAACAAACATTACCTCTTTATATAATAGTGTGATGATAAGTGGAGGATCAAGTTGAATGCTGATAAGAATCAGGTAATCTTTTTTACTAGAAAAAGGAAAACTTGTTTTCTTCCGAGCAATCAACTTATAGTAAATGTTACTCAGGTTGAATGGGAATCCTCAGTTAAATATTTAGGTATTTATCTCGACTCAAAATTGACTTTTAATGTACATAATACGCAAACTATAAGAAAGGTAAATATTGCGCTTAAGCTTCTTTATCCCTTCATTAACAGGAAATCGCTTTTATCGGTAGAAAACAAGATAATCATCCACAAAGTTATTTTCCAAGCAATAATGATGTATGGATGTCCAGTTTGGGGTAATTGTGCTAAATGCCATATTAAAAAACTACAAACTTCGCGAAATAAACTACTAAAAATGATGCTTAATCTCCCATGGCATCATTCAACTGCTAATCTCCATGTTAAGGGCAATGTTGAATTGGTCTTCAATAGAATACAAAAACTTACCAATGCATTTATAAGGAGATGCGATTACTCAGATAATCCTCTCATTAACGAGTTGGCTTAATAAATTGCCACATTTTTCGTCTTTTGTGATATAATATAACTGGTATTTCATTCTTCTGATTGTTAGTTTATGCTAACCTTAATAAGTGTTACTGATTCAAATGTTATTTGTTGTTTATATAATTTGCTCATTTATCTGTTAACTTATTTATTTATTTAATTGTTTTTATGTGTTTACTGTTAACTTATTTATTTACTTATTTATTTCTTAGTTTATCTATATTGTTTTTTAATTATTTATTTATTTATTTATGCATTTATTTATTTATTTATTTATTTATTTATTTATGTATGTTTTTATTTATTTATTTATTTATTTATTTAATTTTAATAACTTATTTATTTATTTATTCCTTCATTTATCAAATAAATGCAATTAAATCTTTTTTCAAAAATACCGGAACCCTAGATAAATAGTTGTTAAATTTTAATCTTATATATAAAAATGACTTTGATATTATGTTTGTCCGTTTATATCTCGAGTTCGGCGGCACCGAATTTTATGATTCTTTTTTTGTTCAAAAGGTATTCGTTTGTAGCAGGTTTGTACGTAAAAAAAAACAATAACTTTCCAAAGAAAAAATAATCAAAATCGAAAATTGTTTAGCCAATGAAGTGAGTGAATGGAGAAAGAACATCATTTCTCCGTTTCTACCATTCACACTCCGTTCGAGTGAATGCTTGCTTGCACACATTGGTATAGCCAGCATATCTGCTATGGGGGTATTCAGGGTTTCCAGGTATTGTCGTATTTTGGTTTATTTTTTTTCAAAAAGCGATAGAAATGGAAAATTTTTGGGTTATATATAGTTTTACAAATATTTGTGTTAATTTTGTTCGTTTCACAAAATCAAAAGAAAATAAATATTTTCGGTACTTTTAAAACTTATCAGCACAGTGAAGTGACACGAGCAGTCGTTCAACTTGCTCGCACACCAATTTATTTTGCAGGCCTTCTGTTTTGACACAAACCACAAAGGGCAATTGCAGAAAATATAAATATGAACGCTAAAAGCAAACAAAATGTTGGCAGCCCTGTGCGTGTTGCATACAATTCAAGTTGGGCAGCTTTTGTGTTTCTTTTGTGTAGATCTAAATCTAAATCAAGTGACGTGTGTTTGTGTGTTCATGGTTAGTGTTGTCCGAGTGCGTACATAATATTTGAGCTTTCCATATCTGTTTTGGAGTCTACGCTGTAATAATCAATTTACTTGCAAATTAATTCTTTATTTGGCGTTCGTTTCTACCATTCACACTCCATTCGAGTGGATGTTTGCACTCATTGGTATAGGCAGCATCTCTGCTAGGGGCGTATTCAGGGTTGCCAGAGTTAACTCTTTGTCATAATTCGGCTGCCTTTTTTCAAAAGCGATGGAAATGCAAAAATGAGCGCCCAACACTATTCTGGGCTATATATCGTTTAACAAATATTTGTGTTAATTTTGTTCGTTTTATTCCTTCAAAAAACTACAAAAAAAATGTTTTCGGCACTTTTAAATCTTGGCAGCACTGCAAGAGTGATAGCCGAAATGTAACAAAGCGCCAAATTGTAGAAAATAGAAGTCAAATAAAAAAAGCGGCGTGCATAAATGATAAGGGTAAGTGGAAAAAATACCAAAATTTTTTCTGGGCAACGATTTTGGGCTACATTTTTTAAAGGTTTGGGCGCTTAAGGCGTTTTTTGCTTTTTGGCGAACATCATTCACGGTTAGATTTAAGATTTTTGAAACATTATGCTCAGGTAATTCAAGTGAATTTTGTGAAAAAAAAACCGCAAAGATTTTGGTTTGTAATTCATTTGCCTTCGTCATATTTTGGGTATTTTATTCTTTTTTTTTGTATATTTGACAGATTGGGATGAATAGCCACTTGAAGTTAGTGATAAATAATTCTGTAACGTTATTTGGATTAATCATACGTTTTTTATCGAATAAATCCAGCAACATACATTTTTATTTGTTCTTATATTTCAGATTTAGCTATACGATGAGGCGGAAAGACTTTCTCAAATGCGCTGTTCATCGAAAAATGCATCGGCAAGCGCATCGCAAGCATCTCTGAATTTTTCGCAAGGCATGCTTTAACAAGTTGAAAATCAACTCAACATATAAAAATATTTTATTGGATCGTTCCAAACTACGGGTCTTCCCTTTATTTATACAAAAGATGGAAAAACCAATGTTGTTTATGAAAAAATATATTAGAATAAAATGTAACTTTATTCAAAGTTTTCTTCCTGCTCTCTTAGGTTTCAGCATTTCTGAAGCCTGAAGAATTGAAAGCATTTTACGCCTCTTAAATTAATTTTTTTTTTTTACTTTTTTTAAGGGAACAGCCACTTAAAAATGTGCTCAGCGAAGCGGGTATGGGTTTGCTAGTCTTATATACAAATAGGCGAAGGGAAATAGTTAAGAACCACTTTCACTGTCTTAACCACAACAGATTCGCTTGCTCTTTTTTTGGGCTGTAGGAAATAAGGCCCCAATGAAATAATGCCCCAAAAGAGAAAATGAAATAACACCCCAATTTCAAATATGAAATAACGCCCCACTGCGATGAAATAAGGCCCCAAAATAAAAAGAAATAAGGCCCCAAATTTGTGGTTTATTTCATAATGAAATTAAAAATAATGAAAACTACTTTTTATTTAATATTGTTGATATTGGATAAACCAGTTTAGATTAAAAGAACTTTTTATATGCTCAACCTCGCACCCATCCCGCAATCTAACAGTAAACCCAAGCAGGGGGGTTGCAGGGGGGCAGTATGCCCCACCATACGCATTCCATATCGGAAGGGTAAAAATTAATATTAAAAAAAATATTTTGGGGACTTATTTCATTTCTTCTTTTGGGGTCTTATTTCATAATGAAATAAGACCCCAATTTTCATTAAGAAACAAGGCCCCAAACAAGGAAATAACACCCCAAATTCTATTAAAAATCGTTGTTGTTGTTTCCTGTATAATTTTTTGGGGCCTTCTTTCATTTTTCTTTTGGGGCCTTATTTCGCAGAGACCTTTTTTTGTGGGGAAGATAGTGCAGATATCCAATGCTGTCTGTTTTCCAATGTTTTGTATATAAGCCAGGTTAATATAGTCGTAGAATTTCTATCACTGGGCGAACTCTAGTTTTAATATAAAAATACGATTAAAGTGGAAAATAATTAGATTTCATTAGTAGGTGAATGAAATGTGAGAAATGCGGTATTAAACCGAAAAAACCGGCCAAGTGCGAGTGTAACTTCCATACTTCTTTAAAGTTCGAAATTGCGAAGTTTTTTTTTCAGATGAGGTAAAGTAAAAGAAACATTAATGTAAGCGCAAGAGAAGAGAGCACGCTCTAATGACCGAGAGTCTTTATATAGTGACAGAGGCGGCCTTACCCATTGCGAGGCTCCGGGCGGCGGGTCTTGCGGGGCCCTTTGTCCTTCGTGAAAAGTATGTGATGCGGAAGTAGGTCTGGTTGTTTGGTTTAGGTATTTGTCATGTTTGACGAGAAATGCTTAAGTTATACCAATACATAAAATTTGAGTTTTAAGATATTTCACATGGAAAGATTTACAAAATTAACAAATACAGAGATGATAAATTTTAAAATTGAGGTTTGCGGCTTTTTCTAAGACTAAAATCTTTAATTAAAGCACAATTATCTAACGAATGAAGAAGATTTTCGATTAAGAGAATATCAATTTGATTTTATAACTTTAAGCCTCGAAAAGCTCCTTTTAGCAACTACAACTGTGACAGGTGTGGTGGCAATAATTATGAAGACTATTTCGATAGTGGGGTAAACTTCACTTAATTTCTTTTCTCTATTATTTCAGTACCGAGATAATTTCGTCGTCTCCTTCATACACACGGATGAACATATACAGTTCTTCGTTCAATTCAAGTCCATCAGTATCACATAATTCTCCTACTGTCAAAGATATTTACAAGTCGCTGCATTGCTTTAAAAGTTCACTAACACTAATTTCCTTTAATCTTTCTATATTATACATGAAACCTCTAAGGCCGCCGCTGTTTAGTGGTTGACGTTTTTTTTTTTGTAAATATCTTTTAAAATAGGTAGGTAGTAACTTCTTGGGAAAACATTCTTCGGCACATATATAGCTACGAACATGATCTTCAAAAAAGTATTTCTCCATTTTTTTGGTCAATCAAGAAGTAAATAGCTTTTTGTGCGAATGAATGAAAATGTTTTTTTTTTTTTCATAAAATTACTAATTACTCTAAAACCAGTCGTATATCGCTGCCATGATATATATTTGTCGTTTAACTAGAGGTTATACCGGAAGTTGTGTGCAAATTTCAGCCTCCTACGTCAATTAATAGTTATAGTAGGTGCAGTGGCTTAGTGGTTAGTGTGTTGGACTACTAAGCGAAGGGTCGAGGTTCGAATCCCGCAAAAACCAGAAATTCCAACTTAGGGGTTTTTTCACCGTGCCACCTCTCGCGAACGTCTGACAAACATCCGAGAGTATAACTGTCTTGAAAGACCTTCTCAATTAGCCGTTTGGAGTCGGCATAAAATGGTAGATCCCTTCCATTCGTTCCAAAAATGAAAAAAAAAAAAACTTACACAAAACGAATGGTTGTGAGAAGCTAGGCCTAGGGTCCCTCCGGACCTGTTGCCCCCAACTATTTTTTTTATTTTATTTTTTTACGTCAATTAGTTTCTGTGATATACCTACTTAGGTACAAAAATGGTCTGGGTTGGAAATACGGGCAAAAGCGAAACTAATAAGGTTCCGTTTTTCCCATTGGGTACGAAACTTTAAAAATGGTAAGAGTGATCTTACCATTAACTGTTTAGAAGCATGACTTCACAATATTGATCAGAGAGTTTCTGCTTTAACAAACTACAAGTACACTCTTCTCTATCTCCTTAAAATCTTAACGAATCTTACAGCATATCTAATATTTAGAAAGTAGAAAGTCCTATTCAATTGTCGAAAATAAAGTCGAATGCTCACCTTCTCTCTCCATTAAATCGAACTGCCATAAACCTTTGCCTTTTCGTTTGGAGCCAAAGGCAAATATTTTCAGGCAACGCGACAAAGCGAAAATATACTCAACCCACACGGGAGCAAGAACCTAAAAGCATGAGTTTTTAGAACCTACAAGCAAGATGTTTACATTTCAAAAGGACACGAAAATGATAACGTGAAAAGATGCCAAAAGGGGATTGAAAGTCGTTATTATAGATATATGCATAAATAAAAAAGTACAACATCCCAGAGAAAAGGCTGAAACTTAACGCAGATAAATTAAAGAGCGAAACTTTGCTGTAATTCCCTTTAAAATTTAATTGACGTAATTTTATGTTTATTTTAATTACTAAAAATACTTTGCGAACTTGTACAAGGACTTAAAGGGACTTACTGGGAAATTCACCGCCCTCGACTGTACGAGATGCGATGGCAAAAGCACCGAGCGAACATTTTGCCCCTCGCAAGGAATGAGCAGTTTTTCAACTTGAACTGCTTGCGACTTACAAGCTGGCGCTCCACCGACAACGGCAGGCGGACATACGTTTACCGTTCGTATGTCCTTTCGTCGTTATAGGAGGAGGCACCATGACATGGCAAGATGGAGCGCATCATTTTTCTCGTGCTGCTAGCGCATTATATTATGTACATTGTGTCCTGTCATCTGAGATTTTGTTGAAGGATGCGGATTGAGGTTGTGGTGCGCTTAAAATAGCTAAATTGGCGGTGGCGGCGCTGGTGGTGGCATTGGCCAAAAACAACACAGCTATCGCCGAAATGTAGCAACATCCTCATTATTGTGATTTGCTTTCACAATTTTATTGTTAGTAATTTTGAAACTGTTGGCGCTGCCTTGAATTTAGAGGGAGCCAACAATTAAATCAGAGCCACTGGTAATTGGATGTATAATGGTTGGCGGTATGGGCTGCAATGTGATTATGCAAAATGACAATACAGCTACTGCATATTTATATTAAGTGATTATGTTTAAGCAGTATGTGTGTGTGGGTGCACACAAAAGCTGTGGGAAATATGTTAATTCACATACGATTTTCTGAAATCTATAATATAGAAATTGGGCCCTAGGGAGGTCCGTCGGAACGAAAAATTCTACGCAACGCATACTCTTTCGGAGGCTCCAATTCCAATCGAGGTGTCCGACTTCGGAAGAGAAACAAATAATTGCGATGGCGCACCGGGAGCGGGATATTTTAACTTAGCTGTCAAAAATTTATCAAAAAAATGCACTTCATCGCACTTTAACGTAATTCGCCGATATGCGTTACAAAATGTCGGAACCATTCTCCGAACAGTTGTTCCGCAGAATAGGTACCTCGCAGCAAAAATCCTCCGAATCCGAGAATTTTCCGTTCCGATGGATTACTCGCTAGGGCCGATTATAAATAATTCAAATAATAAGTAAAACGTCAGCGGTAGAAGTCTGAGTGAAAATTCAGAAAATATTCTTATCTGGGATATATACTTTAATTTTGTTTAAATTTTCACGTTAAGCTAAAATTACGAAATTTTATCACATGCAGGTCAAAAATTTCATTGTGTATGTCCGACGTCCGTATTAGGCGAAAAATCTTAGTAGGGAAGGGTACTTTATTCGCAGATTTGAAATAACTTCGTTCGCAAATAAATATTAAAAAAAAAAAATTGTTTTTGAAATGCATAATGTCTAAAAAGTTAACTTCACCCTGATAATAATAAAAAAAAAAATGGTGCGACTGTATCCAACAGTCCCGAAATATGTGTATGTGTAAACACCGTGCGTGCGGTATGTGTGTGGCTTGATACACGTCATTGAGAAAAGAGGGAATTGTAATAACCGTATTCTTGATATATTATGAAATCACAATAATTTATTCGTTCTGTGATAGTTTCGGTAGAATAGATACAATCGGATTGTGGTAGCTGAAGTAAGATATGTACATTGTACATTCGAGACTGTAATCTATCTAGATTACGCTGGAAGACAGCATCGATGGTTGTTCCATATCGTGTTGTTGAAATTATCCGGTTGGAGTTCTTTGCAAGATTAAATTTATCTTGCATAAAATCAATAAATGGTTGAGCTTCTGGAGTTGCAAAATTGATATTGAAGTCTCCGCTTATTATCATTGGTAAAAGATGATAATCTCCCTGCAGAATTCTTGAAATTTCTTCTAAGGACGAAATGGAGAAATTTTATTTCACATGAACAAAAAGCTGAAATTAATATGCCCCAGATCATAAATGTATGCAATGATAAAAACGTATGCAATGATAAAATGTATGCAATGATAAAACACAGTGACACATTCCCTGTCCCCGGAAGTTAAATGTGTGGAATAACTCCACCAGATTCCAACAACGCGCGCTTAGATGTTTACACATCAAACAAAACTGCCCGAAGTAGGCGAATCTGCTCCAGGGTGGGGCACTTTCGAAATGAATTTAGATGACGCAATCAACATTTTATTGGAAAAGGCAGTTGCCTATAACAATACTATTATGGTGCTTAGCGAGCGCTTGTTAAAAATGGTTCAACAAATTTTTAATTTGACGAATAGCTTTAGAAATGACACTTTTTTGTCTCATTGGCCCTTTTTCTTACGACTTTTCAGAATTCTGCAGCGGTCACACTAGACGCAATATATTAAGAATTAATTAGTAGGAACATAAGCGCAGTGGCTTAGTGGTTAGTGTGTTGGACTACAAGGTCGAATCCCGCAAAAAACCCAATTTCCAACTAAGGGTTTTTTTTTCCACTGTACCACCTCTCGCGAACGTCTGATAAACGTTTCTGTATCTGCATAAAATTGTTTGTCACTCATTTTTGTGAGAAGCTAGGCCTAGGGTCCCTATGGACCTGCTGCGCCAACTATTGTTTTTATTTAGAAAGATATTTGAATAGTTAAACAAACCTTAAATCTACAAACATAAAAATTAAATGAGATCAGAAATTCTTTTTTAAACCAAAATTAGATTATGAAAAAAAAAAAAAAAAAAATAGTTAAGCAAAGAATTATAAATGAAAAATAAAAGGTTTTGTCAAAAAAAAAAAGTTGGATCGACCCATATCAAGGTCCTTAAAAAAATTAAGGTTTAAATATTTTGACAATCCAGCTGGGTGTTCTGTCAATGGCAGCTTTAACTCAATGTCACTTCTCAAAACTAAAGACACATCCTTAAAAAGAGGTTTACAACTGCTAATTGTTTGATTTTTTACCGGAACAAATTACCAGTCAAGAGAAATTCGTTTGAATTCTCAAATTTGGTTATCTGACCAATAAAAATTTTTGGAATTCTGGCGTCAAATTTCACCCAAACATAGTCACCAACAATTAGTTGATCCTCGGGTCTCAGTCTGGTCATTTGTGTTTGATATTTCTAAATAAAAGTCCTCATCATCATCATTGTTTCTTCGATATTGCATCTGTTTCTAGTTATAAGAACGAACCTTCTGTACATTTTTTATAATTTCCAATCTCAGTTTTAAATTTGAAAATAATAACTCAACATGGGGCACATTCGACTTTTGCCGAAGTTGCCACAAGCCACATGTGCTTTTGTCGACAGTGTTTTTCACAAAACTTATACCTAAGAAAAATTCAAATAAATGTGCGCCAACTATTTATTTTTTTATTTTTATAAATGTTATAAATAACTTAAATATATTATAAACCCAAACGTTTGACACTCGCAACCAACGAATTCCCATAAGAAACAATTAAATATCACTTACACGAAAAATTGAAAAAAAAAAAAAAAAATCAATGAGCGAATTAAAAACCGGTCTAACTCTAACTCTACCCACCACAATTAAATAAATAAATAGTTGGCGGAACAGGTCCGTAGGGACCCTAGGTCTAGCTTCTCACAACCATTCGTTTTGTGTGAGTTTTTCAATTTTGGAACGAATGGAAGGGATTTACAAGTTTATGCCGACTCCAAACGGCTAATTGAGAAGCTCTTTCAAGACATTAATACTCTACGATGTTTGTCAGACGTTCGCGAGAGGTAGCGCAGTGGAAAAAAAAAACCCAAAGTTGGAATTTTGGTTTTTGCGGGATTCGAACCTGAGACCCCTCGCTTAATAGTCCAACACATTAACACTAAGCCACTGCGACTTCTACCCACAATTGCTGAGGAAAAACTGTCATAGCTTGTGTACGATCTGAGAGAACAGTGCGGCACGACGCAGTGATCCCAGATTGGTGGGAAAGTCGATTTTTTCTGACAAAAGGTGAAAAAAGGGGGAAGGGATTTTTTGGGGGGAAAACAGTCTTAAAAAGGGAAAAAAAAAGAAACATTTAAAGCTTTATTCCAATAAAGTCTTCCAAAGACTACACTATTTTTATTTTTTGTTATCTTCCTCCCAGCGGGGCCAGTGCTGAAAGATTTTTTTAAGCAATAAATTTAAATAAAATAAAAACAAACAATCTACTTCCACTTTGGCTGGATGCTGGAATTTTGTACACAAGAATTTTATTAAAAAAAAATTATTGGTAGATAAAGGCTGCTGAAGGCTGCACAATATTACAAACTATTTACTGATTTAAAAATAAAACAAAATTTATAGTTATAAAGGGTGGTCAAATTTGAAGGGCCGATGTTGAATGTGAACCACACCTAAACGTCAAGTTTTTTCTGTATTTCGTTTGACATTTCACAAAACAATTACAGACTTACTCAATTTGAAACATGGAAAGGTACACAATTGAGCAATGCGTTAAAGTTATTCAGGCTTATTTTGAAAATGGGCGTTCAAATCAAAATGCATATCGTGCACTTCGTTATTTTTTCGGTCAATTTAATCGTCCAATTGTGCGTACAATCGGAAAAAACGTGCAAAAATTTGAGCAAACCGGGTCTGTAGGAGAAGTGAAAACACCAGTTCACCATGCTCGTACAGTTCGTGACTGAGTGTGAGAGTGACTGTTTGGTGCGGTTTATGGGCTGGGGGCATCATCGGGCCGTATTTTTTCCAAAATGAGGCCGGTCAGGCTGTGAATGGTGTTCGCTATCGTGAGTTTATAATGAACTTCTTATGGCCCGAATTGGAAGATATGGATGTGGACGATATATTATTTTAACAGGACGGTGCCACTTGCCACACAGCTAACGAAACAATGGCTCTTTTGCGCGACAAATTCAATGGCCGTGTTAACCCACGTGGTGGCGATGTCAATTGGCCGCCAAGATCATGTGATTTGACACCGTTCGACTTCTTTCTTTGGGGTTATTTGAAAGAAAAGATGTACGTCGATAAGCCAGCAACAATTCAAGAGCTAAAGGATGAGATACAGGAAAGAAGGAAAGGGATTTTTATTTTTGAAAACGGGGGAAAAATATAATTTTGTTGTCAAAAAAGGAGGATTTTTTTGTTATTAATCTGGGATCCCTGGGCACGAGTTGCCATTAAACATTTTTTTTAAAAATGAACCGCCTTTCTGTAATAGCCAAAAGTGCCTCATCGTCAAAAGTACCACAGCCTACTTGCTATTCACATACGGGTCCAAAATCTACCTTTTTATGTCCGTTCAAAATTATTTTGAAGTCCATAATAAAAATTAAACAAGATCAAAGGCATATCTTTGGTTCAGAACATTGTAGTAGGATGAAATACCTACTATTCGAGTCAAAATTGAAAAACAATTTTTTTGTTGGCCTGGTCAAAATTTATAACTTTTCTCACGTCCAATAGCAATAGAGATTCCTCATGCTTAGGAATAACTTAAAAATGCTTTCCCACTTCGGTCAAAATTTTAATTTTTCGATTAAAGTCAAAATTTTCGAAATATTTCATAATCTTCTATCCAGGCTGTAAATTGTTTATGTGCGAGTTGAAGTTCTCGATTATTAGGTATTTTCCTTACGAATAAAACGTTGGATTTTTTTTTTCCAAATGCTTTGACTTTTTCCACTTCAACCACGTTTTCCACACGTTTCTGTTAAACTCATGGAGTTAGAAATGACAGCCTCGGGACTAAATTTGCGTCGACGAATTTTTCCTGCGATACCTATTTTCATTATTTCTATCAGCTTACCCTTATTCCTTTTTATTGTATAGGTAGGTGTCAATCGGCGGCAGAGGCCAGAGCTATGTGATTTAGGGTTCTGTGGACCGCAGAGTTAATTTTTTTTTTTTCGGTCAGGAATTTTAGATCTATAAGGTTATATTTCGCCGTTTCATCTGTGGAGACTGGAGATCTTCATCCAAATTGTGCTGGACCTGGTGTTATCGATCGCCAGGTGACATAGTGTGAGATTAGTTTCGCCGTCTGTAGTTTTGGCTAGAAAAGTTTTCGACATCCTTGAGTTAAATTTAACATTCTTTCGGACAAGATCTGGCTCTGTAGATGTCAACAATTATTTGTGAAGTACCTATGTATTATTATTAACAAATTGAATTAAATTGAACCCTGCAAAATTGTGCTGTGTAGGTATTCGGTTATCAAGGTTAAACTGCATACCAAAATAGGGACAAGTCAGCTAATAACTTTCGAATCAAATAGGTTATCAGTAGAACAAAATTCACCAATTCTAAAAACAACAGGCTTGACTGTTTGTGATACAGAAAATGCATTTTTAGCATAACATTGAAAATATCAGGACATTGTTCAGGCCTTTTATCTGGGCAAGCCGCTAGTTAAACACACAGTACCGTTGAGCCCCACCCCAACAAACTCTACAGCCTCCGATATCCCACCTGCAGTATTATTATTTGTACGGTCTCTGACTTTGGAACAGTTTCGAAGACGTGCAGCGTAATCATTTGCGACTATCTTCCGAGGACCCTAAGACCGCGTTCTCTAACAACCGACTCATTTCACTTGCCTGGTGATAGATTTGTTTTAAGAAATGAAAAATCCAATTTCGTATTCCTCTAAATATTTCAGCAAACAATCACAATTTCCAACTAACTACCCCATGCGTGGATTGCCTCTTAACGTTATTAAACAAACACGCGTCCCTCACTAATGACAATATTACTACATCATAAACGAGAACACAGAAAAGGTTGAATTAACATTTCTTTGGTGCACGGCACCACCCGAAACTTGTTCATTTCGGTACCTACTACCTACCTATATCCATGTTGACTTCCGTCACCCCAAACAATAATAAGAAACCCTACGCTAGACACACCGCAATAAATCTGACAAATTCAATTAAGCCGGAACTGTGCGACAGATCCCCCCCCCCCCGAAATCTATTTCAACCTTCTCCATTCAGCTTTCAGCATGCGAGGCCAGTATAAGGGCCAAAGTTAAAGGCAATAAATATCCTGAATGCGACCTTTGCTCACAATTGAAACAATACATAATAACAATTATTACAAAACAAATAATCGTGTTTCTCCCTTGTCAGCTGGAACGCCCAGTCGACCGCCCGGCCCGGCCCGGACCCGGGGTACCTACTACCTAAACAGTTAAAATTAAGGCACGTTTGGCAAACTAAGTGATTGCACACTGTTACCTTCGTATACACACATGGACAGCCCGCTGTGATTACATCAAGCAAATTACGCCAGCACGAATGCATGCGAGCGTGTGTTTGTTAATGTACATGTACATGCACATACGATTTATAGTAATTCGGGTGGGGTGATGGTGAATATAATTTAAAGGGTTGTTGTGTTGGGGTCAAATTCGCATTTGCAATAAATGATGGGACAAGTAATTTAACAGGTTTTGAAGAGAAATGAAATGAATATTTCGATTTGAAGACATAACTTGGGACAAGAAGGTATACTGAAAGCATGCAACGGATAAATCAACATTGGAACAAAGATTTAATTTTCCAACTGAAACGTTGGTCCTTTCCGTCCCTCCTATTTCATTTTATTTTGCCTTTCGTACCCTTTTCTTCTGGTTTCTTCCGGATGCTTCCCTTTCGCCCCGGGAAGTTGACAAAACAGGTTGTCTTAGAGCCCAGGTGGACGGTAGGGAATCTCTCAACGGGTGGACGGACCGTCCCCAATTCATAACATAAAATGAGGGACAGGTGATCCCCACCGGAATACATAATACGACGATCAATCGCCCAAGGGCCGCGTTTGTCCATCCTAAATACAAAGTGGAAAAAAAACTAAAGATAGCATAAGCCCTGCTAATCTCCTGTCAATTAGTTTGCTCCCGAATGTTAGCAAGGTATTGGAGAAATTTGTCAATAGATCTCTTTTAAGATGGGTTGAAGAAAATAAGATTATTCCGGACAACCAGTTTGGCTTTAGAGCGAGGCAAGACACACATGCCGCGTCGAAGCTGGTCTCCGACGGAGAACTCCAGTGGAATAAAAGTAAGAAGCAATGTACGGGTACCTGCCTGGTCGACTTTGAGAAGGCCTTCGATACCGTATGGTTGGAGGGGCTCTTTTATAAGCTGACCAGAATGGGCATTCAAAAACCTTTGCTGTATCTGGCTGGCAACGTGACTTCAAGGGTATTCGAAATTAAAAACGGCTTACAACAGGGAGTAGTGAATTCTCCGGTCCTGTTTAATATTTATACAAGTGATCTGGTGGGTTTCCTCAGACACGCTATAGCGTACGCAGACGATTTAGTGGCGCACAGCGCAGGACCAAAAATCGAGGTTATCAGCATCCTTCCGCAGCGTGACTTCGAGCAAATTAAGAGGTATTGCGATGATTGGAAGTTGAAAATCAATTTCCAAGAATCGGAAACAATCCTGTTCAGGACTCCATTGGCTGGGACCTCTAGGGACATCGGGGATCACGTGGACCTGATGACTCTTCTTTTAGAGATTGCAGAACTTGGCGTGACCTGCGCAATCACAGACGGCCTTCCGGAACTTTATATTTTAATAGAAGATTCTCTACGGAGATCTCTTATAGAGTGGCGTGGGGTAGCAGTGCCCACCAAACTGCCAAAAAGGCATTAAGTGGTATACGGATGGTTCCAAAATGAACTCAGGGGTCGGAGCCGGTATATTCGGACCTAACCAAACTTTCTCGATACCAATGGGCAGAAGCCCAAGCTTATTTCAGGAAGAGCTCCACGCCATTAAAGAATGCGCAAGCCTCATCTACAACTCAGGTATAAAAGGCGCAAACATTCATATATTCACGGATAATCAACACCCGGACTTGAACACCCTGAGGTCAACCCTGACAACGATGCATACTACGAGTATGAATCTGAGAAGACAACCACAATATATGTAAAATAGATTTAAGAAAACAAACATTGTATACCGTTGGGCCCCTGTTGTTGAGCCAACACCTTTAAATATTAACTATTCACCACCATTTGTTACCTAGCCTTAAGTCAAATTGTATATACAAAAAGTTTAATAAAAGCAAATGTAATGTAATGTAATGTAGATTTTTCACAGTTCTCGTTTTATCGTCAAACAGTGAAGTGAAAAAGTGAAAAATGCCGCCTAAAGCCAGTGGAAAAGCAGCAAAGAAAGCCGGAAAGGCACAGAAGAATATCACCAAGACCGATAAGAAGAAGAAGCGCAAGAGGAAGGAAAGCTATGCAATCTACATTTACAAAGTGTTGAAACAAGTTCATCCCGATACTGGAATCTCATCATCATATTCACGGATAGTCAAGTAGCTATAAATGCCCTTAGCTCACCCATCATTGACTCCAAATCAGTCTTGCACTGCTTCAATACCCCTAAAAAAAATATGTACCAGAAACAAAATCAAAATATGGTGGGTTCCTGGCCACGAGGGAATTGAAGGAAACGAAAAAGCCGACGAACTGGCCAGAAGAGGTTCGGAAACACCTTTCACAGGACCTGAACCCTACTGTGCAATCCCTAAATCAGCGGCAAACTTTGCTATTAAAAAGCTGGGAACAAAATAACTGTATCTCATATTGGGAGAGCATCCCAGGCCTAAGACAGGCCAAAAAAGTCATTCAACCTTTCAAAAACAGTGCCAAAAAGATGTTAAATCTACGTAGGCACGATGTCAAAAATCTAGTTGGTTACCTTATAGGGCACCATGGGTTGCGATATCACCTAAACAAAATACATGCAGTCGACTCCTCGGAGTGCCGCCTATGTCTAGAGGAAGACGAAACAACTGAGCATATTTTATGTGAATGCCCAGCCCTCTGTGGTATTAGAAGGAATTTCTTTTTCAGGGAAATAATAAGCCCAGAAGAAGTAAAGACATCCTCTGCTGAAAGTATTATCAGCTACATTAGGAAAGAAGAAACTGTAATAGCATAAACAATTTTTCGCATTATATGGCACAATAGATCTACTCAGGTCGATGTGCCTCTTATCGCGGTTTGTGAGTCGCAGAATTAAAAAAAAAAAAATAATAATAATAATCGCATTCCCCCATTGTTGGTAGTGGTTGGCAGCATTGATTTTATATGTTTTTGCATGTCACACGGACTCCAAATTGACAGAACACTGATAGGAAAACAAAATGGCGAGTTTTTGAAAAAATTGAGGGTCTCAGTATCGTGTCTGGGGTAAGATACTGACTTTCTGTCAAGATTTCGAGCGGGAAAACGCTATCAGTGTCAAAATAACATATGATTTAAAAAGGAACCACTAGATGGCCCTTGCGACCCTTTATTCTTTATGAATCAATTACAATTTTACTATTTTCAGTAAAAAAAAAATGAAGCTATGGTAGAAAACGAAACGAAAGGTAAAACTTTCGTTTTCGTATGACTTTTTTCGTTTATTTTTTTTTTTTTGTATAAAGAAACACAAATTATATGAGAGCGAAAATTTGCTTCATGTTCGCGTTCATATTTTGTTTTCTTTTTCCTATTGGCATAGGTTAAAGAAGAACAAGGAACAAATAATGTGCCTTTCGTTTTTAAAGTTGCATGAAGAAAAACGTCAGAGCAAGCGAAAACGATAAATTTTCATCTGACACTGACAGAATCAAACCCCTGGGGTCAGATTCTGTAAGGGGACATGAATAAACGTGTGACGAATGATTTGCCCTATGTTACACAAGCAAAATTCTTCATGCACACGAAAACGTTTGAACGTTTCGCCTTACAAAATGCCGACCCTGTACTTTCTATCAGAATTACTTGCCAATAATTTGAGACATTTTAAAGCAAGATACATACATTTCTATAATGCTAGCTACCCGATCATCTATTATCATAATCAACCCCATTCATCCCTAAATGTCGACAGACGAACGCATCAATGCCATCCATTTGTCGGATGACGTTAAGTTAAGCTATACTCGCCTCATCGTCCCCCCAACTGCGACTATAACTTTATCCCTTTTGTTTGCATAATTACTCGAAATGTGGTGGTGGTGGTGGTGGGGTGTGTATACCGGCAGCGACATTCGTGGAAAATTAATTTCCCCCAGGTCTGGGTTATTATGTAAACATTAGTTCGGGCCAACTCCGAACTACATTACAGTGCGCATCGGGGGTGGCTGTACAACAGAGTTTCGGGCTCAAAAATACTAAAGGAAAAATTAATGACCTGTGTGAACTACTGGTTAATTGCGGTAATTTGAGCCACAGCTTCTCTGAACAACACCCCCAGCGGTCATGCAGAAGAACATTTGATGTTGTTGCTGTCATTTCGTTGTCATCTTTCAGCTTCCATTTGATATAATATGCCGTCGTTTCTATTATTGTTGCTGCCGAAAGGTACTATTATTGCTTGATGATGGTATAGAACTTTTAAATACAGGACTAGGATTGGACTAATTATGCGGCTGATCCATATAGATGTGCGCGTGTGTATCTAATTAATGTTTGTTTTGTCAAAAGGGATCTCATGTTCGGTCGTCACTCGACTACAACCCATATCTATCACCAGGTGGCCCATTTTGTCCGTGTCCTTACATAGTATATACATTTACGAGTCAGGCTATGATTCTGTCGTAATTAAAAGGAGTAATTATAATTGCGAATACCGCAAAATTCATTTTCCTGACTTTTTTTTTTTTTTTATCCTGCGCTGCAAAATCAGCTTCGAGTTTTTTTTTTCCCCGTCGAAAGGAATACGCTTTATCGGGTACGTTGTGATATGATAAATTTTAATTAAAACGCGTCCCAGGGATGAAAACGAAAATAAAAAAACAACCATGACTGGACCAGGTTTTTCCAATGTTGTGTTTATTATTGTAGCGCGTGTAATGGAGCCAGAATGAATTATTAATAATTCGTGGAAGCTTTTTTAGCTTTTCGTTATTCGGCCGCCATGGAGAAAAAGAATCCTCGAACGTAAACAACCAGTGGGGGAGTTATTTTAACCTGCAGTTACAGTGTAGTAACGGATGGTTTTGTTTATTATTATTGTACATGTGTGATGGTAAACGATTTTTCTTTTCGTCACTTT
Organism: Cheilosia urbana; assembly: GCA_946477585.1. Taxonomy (NCBI): domain Eukaryota; kingdom Metazoa; phylum Arthropoda; class Insecta; order Diptera; family Syrphidae; genus Cheilosia; species Cheilosia urbana. The sequence goes on along the minus strand of OX297853.1, from coordinate 20,434,157 downwards.
TACGCGCTATAAAACTTGCTATATTGTTCTAGCGCAGGTTAAAGTACTCGTACTATGCAATTGTATTTGTTTTCATCAGCCCGATGCCAGGGGCACGTGCGACTTATGCAAATTGAATAGGCATTAACAGTTTAATGGGTTTAATTAGCTTTACTTTCTATCTACACGAAAAGTGAGCTCCTCAATGGCGCAGGGGGGTTGTTCTTATGGCATACCTTCCCATGATATAATGAAGTATGCTTCACAAGTAGATTTTTCGTCTTTCCACTTGTATGAGGGTGTTTGTGCTTTAGATACCTTGTTAATTGTTTTTTTTTTCTCAATCCTCGGAGACTTTAAGTATGAGAATAACTCACTTTAGTTGGTACCTATACTTTCTAAAACCTGCTTTCGTTTAAATAAAAGTTTTAAAGTTAGGAGGCCTGCCTTCGCCAATAATCCAGAAAGAAGTTTTAAGTGTGATGGAATTTTCAAGACATTTTTGAGGGTAAATCGTTTCAAAAACAACATGTAGTTTCACTAAAGAATGTCAAGACTTTTTGAATATCCTTTAACTACCAGATTCACACATTTGTCCCGGGTATAGCATATAATTGAGCTTATTCAAAGAATCTGACTCGCCGCGGTTGTAATTGTTCACAAGATCCGTTAATACCCAGTTAAAATTGCTGGCCCTTATTGATTCTTGTAACTCGTCTTCAAGGTGTCTCTCAAACGATAACTCTAGGGTGACCAGGGGCCTGTAACACAACGCCACAAGTAGGTGTAGGACAAGTGAATTTCGACAACTTGTAAAAAGTTGTGTAGTCAGTGAACACTGCGACAATTGTCGCGATGAGAGATGCCAAGTTGGAAATTCAACAGATCAAGACAAGTGTCAGAAACACTTGTAGAACTGTGGTTCAATGAGTACAGGTGATTTTAATATCTTCAAAAGCTGACAAGTGCATTTTTAATGCAATACCTTTTGAGAAGCATATAGGCGCAGTGGCTTAACCCACCACTCGCGACTGTCTGCATCAAGCATCCGAAAGTATAACTGTCTTAAAAGAGCTTCTCGATTTGCCGTTTGGAATCGGCATGAAATTGTAGATCCCTTCCATTAGTTCAAAAAATTGACGAAAAAAAAAACGCACACAAAACGAATGGTTGTGAGAAGCTAGGACTAAGGTTTTTAGGGACATGTTGCGCCAACTATTTGCTTTTTTTACCTTTGGAGAAACAGAATACAAATACAGAAATAAAATAATGTATAATCAAAAATTTCATTTTTTGTTTCCGACTTCGAAAGTGAGAACAGTGAACCTCGGAAGAGGTTGAAAGTTTTTAAGCCAAGAATTAATTTTGATGTCAGTGATCATCTGTATACTGAAAAATCACTGAAAGCACCAAAAAGGATATCTTTCTCCTCTCTTATTTTAGTTAAAATTGCATTTTTTTTGTTTGTCCGTCGTAATTTTTGCCGCACCTTCACATGTTAAACACTTGCCGAAGAATGCCGACAAGTCAAGGAAATTTAATTCTTTTGACAAGAGCAAAGGTTGACGTTCGGTTGCAGAACTAGTTTGCACTTATCGGACAAGCATATAGTTGGACAAGTGAATTTAGACTTTTCGACTTGTCATGTTGTGATATAGGCCCCTGTACGTAGGTACCTTAGAGCATTTGTATTCAGCCGGAGTCGCAAAGTAGTCTCTCTTAGATAAATAAGCTTTTATCGCCGCATTAATTGGCGCATAGCAACAAGACAAATATCTTAGCTCCTAGTCCCGAAAGTTTACAACGCAACTTGAAAACCGGTGACAATATCGTGCAGTCGGTTTGAAATCTATTCCGGAAAATGACCGGCAAAAATATTATTGTAACAGCTTTGGCGTTTCCGTGAGTATAACGATATCGTCAGCATTGCATATCGATGGGCTTACATTCCTTTTTTATTTATTTATTAATTTTCCGTGATCGGAAAAGGTTTTTAGTTCCAAAAAATTAATAAATTCTTTTTAGAAAATTTAGGTATAAGTTGCTGTTTTTTTTATAACTTCTTAATTCACATTCACATTTTAAGACCAAGATTGCATTCAACCATCAAGGTTTTTTTTTTTTTTTTTTTTTTTCTGTCGGAGGTTGTTACTATCCGATGGAGCACTCAGACACAACTACTGGTCCATTGTACTGCCAAACAGACACCTTACATTTATGTACTTAGTTTTCCCGTCTTTCGAAGAAAGATGAGAAGGAGCTTCAGTGATGAAGAGCTTAGATGTTCGGCACTCACCACGTCAGCCCCAAAGATCCGCGAGCAAAGGCAGGACAGCTACAGAGGAAGTGCTCCGCTGTATCGTCATCCTCTCCACAGGCAGGACAGATGGTGGAGATGCTAAAGCCCAAAACATTTAAGTGTTTGGCAAAAGCTTGGTGGCCCGAAAGGACGCCCACAAGCAGTCTACAGTCGCTTCTTCTGAGAGACAGAAGGAAGGTCGCCGACCTTTTGCAGATGTCCGGACGCAGTCGTTTGGTCTGCCCACACCCAGCACAGCCACGCCACCGACACTCGTGTTCGCGAGAAACCCAAGTATCAATGGATGACTTAACCACCGATGAAGGCAGACCCAACGCAGGTTCAGGTCCTAAGAATTCTTCCTCTGAACCCAGCCTGGCAAGCTCATCAGCTATCTCATTTCCAAGGATACCAGTGTGACCTGGGACCCAAACAAGATACACTGTATTTAGCCTTCCGACCAAGTTCAGAGAAAGCTTGAGTTCGAGCACTAATTTAGACGAGGTAAGAGGGTTAAGCAGCGCTTTTAATGCAGCTTGGCTGTCGCTGCAAACGCATATACTCCTAGCCCTCCACCTGTTTGTCACAATATAGCGCATAGCCATAAGGATAGCGAATATCTCCGCTTGGAAGACAGACGCATGGTTTCCTAAGGGGTAGTGAAGTCTAATGTTCTCGCTTTCCACGAAGACTCCAGAACCAGACCCCTGTCCGGTTTTGGAGCCATCCGTAAAAATACGATGACATTCTTTCCCTGGCTCAGAGTCTGGCCTAAGCCATTCCGTTGCCTGAGGAAAGTTGACGTGGTAGTTTTGTCGCAGTAGGACTTCATTGCGTCAGAGGGCATATCCATAAGACAGGGGTCAAAGGATAATTCTCGCACAAGTTCTTCAAAACTCCAATGCGCGTGGTACCAAAAGCCACCTCTCTTTAAACGAGAGATGGTTTTCAGCGTACACCCCATGATAAAAATATCAAGGGGGGGGAGGTTCATCATAGCGTCTAGAGCGGAGCCCGGTGTGCTGGGGAAGGCCCCCGTGCAGCCGAGACAAACCGTTCTTTGAAGTCTGGCAAAAGAGGCAGTAACACGTTTCCGTGAAAGCCTGTTCCACCATACAACCGACGCGTATGAGAGGAGTGGTCTTACCATTGCCGTATAGATCCAAAGGACCCTTTTAGGAGATAAGCCCCATGTCTCGCCAAAAGCGCCTTTACACTGCCAGAAAGTTGACAGCGCTTTATCGGTTTTCGATTCGACATGCTTGGACCAAAGAAGCTTTCTATCGAGGATTACTCCCAGATGTTTGACTTCATCGGAGATCGGAATAGTGACACCTCTTAACACAAGCTGAGTCAGACCAGTGACCTTCCTCCTTCTCGTGAAGAGAACAACAGTCGTTTTAAGAGGATTCACTGAAAGCCCATTTCTTGTGCACCAGCCATCGATCAAGCCCAAGGATCTCTGAGCCCGAGAGCAGACAGTCCCTAGGTCAGAACCGACAGACAGAACGGCGACATCATCCGCGTATGCTTGAGTATAGGTTCCAGGAAGATCGAGAAGCGTTAGCAGAGAGTCAACTACCATACACCATAAAAGGGGAGACAGAGCACCGCCTTGAGGGCAGCCCCTGTTAACCCCTGTCACGACGCATTTACCACAATCCGCCTCGACAATCAACGTCCTGTACATTAGCATTGATTTAATCCACAACACTAATGTTTCATCTATACCATGATGTCTGGCTGCAGTGCACATGCTATCAAAAGTCGCATTATCAAAAGCCCCCTCAATGTAGACGAAAATGCCCAACGCGTACTCCTTCCGATCAAGAGCACTTTCAATCCTACCAACAAGTTTCTGAAGCGCAGTTTCACAGGATTTTCCGCGCTGATAGGCATGTTGCATCTCTGAAAGAGGGTGCGATCGAAGAGCGACATTGCGCACGTGCAGCTCAACCAGTCTCTCCAAACTTTTCAGCAGGAAGGAGGACACACTTATGGGTCTGAAACTTTTGGCGAGAGTGTAGTCAGCCTCACGTATTTTTGGCATAAACACGACTTTCACCATACGCCAATGAGAAGGTATATAGACCAAGGCCAAGCTAGCGATGAAAAATTTTCAGCGTCGGCATCAGCTGAGTACAACCTTGTTCCAGCATAGCCGGATAGATTCCAACCGCTCCAGGTGACTTGAAACCTTCAAACGATGCAATTGCATATTTGATGGCCATCAAGGTTAAGTGGTTATATGCAACGTTATCGTGCAGGAGGATTGAGAGCAGTCGAAATCGAAGGAAACCAATTTTCGTACGTTTTTTGGAGCACTCAGTAATTTTCTTCTTACTGCCAGGTTGATCAGTTTCAAGAAAAGATTTCTCCTGTCAATACGGAAGCATAGCTGGAGATAGATTAGCTAAACAGCGATCTTCTGTCTTAACTAACCAAACCTTAGACAAGCTTCCGATCCGAAGAATACACCAACTGAGGATGGTTTGATCTTCAAACTCCCGACAGTTTTCATATTTTTTTCGAACAAGATTTATTGATGTATTATCGATCTTGTTTCAGCTCAAAACATTATTCATATTTTCTTCGAGATTATTGTTAACACAGTTTTCCTTTTATCTATAAATTCGTGAGCTCCTGTCAACGTTTTATCGAATTTAGCTTTAAAGCGGATCTTTATTAAACGTTCCCTTAAGTGTCAAAAACTCAAGGTCTCACATTTGAAACATATCTGCAAGTGGGAATGTATTGACGCTTTTCTCAGTATCATTTGCTATAGTATATGTCACAGTTTTTCACCCTTCACTTGCGAGGCATTAATCAGATACCGGTTCTAGAATTCGGCATAACATATACTTCTCTTTTTTTGTGCTGATCCCGCAACATAACTCAACCTTACTCAACCTAACCTACCGCCCACTAACTCTTATGGTACCACAGTGGACATAGAACTCTGGTCTAATAAGACTGCTCAGCACCGAATATGCTCAGTAAGTGTTTGAGTCGCCATGTCTGCGACAAGCTTAAATAAAAATCAATAAACTAGTTTATGGGATAGCAGCTAGGTTTTAGCTGTCTTTCAGGATAGTCACATAACCTTACTTAACCTAAACTAAGGGATCCTACAGATATTCAACTGCATGCGGCCATTCCAAACTTCGAATCTAAACCTTATAAGTTTGGATCCAAATGTACCGCCATTCTTCTTTTCTCAGCTTTGGAGTATTGTCAAAAGGAATGCAATAGACCCATTATACATAACAGCCACCGTTGGTGGGCAAATCTTTTCGGGGCTAAGTTGAATTTTATTTAAAGTGAACCAGCATGCAGCTTAGCTCCGTTTCTAGAAACAATTCTTGTGCTGTTTCTACCACAAAAAAAAAAAAAATAATTGCTAACACCCAAACCAATCGTAATGAAGATTTTACACCTTTCTGCTAAATGGTATATCAGTCCAAGGCAACCGATTTTAAATACATAAAGTACAAGATCGCGGGGCGATACCGGTCCTCCTTCTCAAAAGCATCGGTACTCACAACAAAAACTCTATTTCAACACCCCTTATAACCTTTAGAACCTCAGCTATCAACTTCAAACTGAACGTAGAAATTTCTCATGTAAGGTATACCTGGTCCTCCTGAAAAATGAATTCGTCCCCGGTATAAGTTTACACAGAATCATGATTCTGATTTTTCTCACCTCAGTTTTTTTTTTTTTTTTTTTGTGTGTTAAATTGTATTTAATATAAACCGTGTGAATGTTTAAGAGTCACTGCTCCCACACTTCTCCTTTCAGTTTTTTTGTATCCATATTATTCACACGCTTCCGATGCTTTGCAGCGTCATGATCAGGTTTATCATTATTATTACAATAAAGGTACGATAAAGTCAGTCTTCCGTTTATAATAATAAAAATAATTTATATCCACCTTCTGAGGAGCTCATATTAGATATCTTTTACTTGTTGAGTATTTTCGACAGAGTCCACGTATTCATTTCCAACAGCCGTGCTTATAAATCTATCAAGTTGAGTCCGAGTGAATAGGACCAGTTCTTGGTAGCGTATTCATCAAGGACTGAAGGGCTGAAGGCTGAAGTACTCTTGCACATATCTTCATTCAGTTATCCCTACTCTGTAGGCTTGAACTGTTTTATAAACTGTTGATGACCTATGTAGTATGTATTCTGTTTGTAGACTTGGTCGTAAATGTACATAGTTGGTATATTGTAAGTTTTGGCCATCCGTTTTTGTCCCTATTTCGGTGCTGTATCCGTATCATTGCCAACAACCATAGTAAAGACCGTATAGTTACGTATGCAAAGATTGGACAGGTGAGACTTGTTATAGTTATATAGCAAACATGTAGGCAAAAGCTTTAAAGACCCGATAACTTGTGAAGATTTAAAAGTTTGATGATATTTTAGGGAAAATCTGAACCCGTTTCAAAAGTTCGAGGTTCTTTTAGGGAAAATCTGAGCCCGACAAATTATATTTCACCACTTATAAAAGAAAAAAAAAAAACATATCACAAGATTTTGATGGATCGATAACACCGACCTAAGGTAAGCTTTCCAAAAGTTCCTTACAAATTTAACGTGTACAATATCCGTATTTTATAAATTGCCTTCGTTCTAACACATGATTAATTCCAATCTCTGCTTTCCCAGGGATCCTTAAGGCTCCAATTTCAGGCGAACGCACTACGCACCTGTATCTAGTTCTAAAAATAATGTCTTAGACAAACGTTGTGCCGCGCTAATTGAGTCAATGAAAACTATATCATCTTTCCTCACTTCCTTTCATAATTCAACAGGGGTCTGAGTAATGACACTTAAGAAATACCGCTGCATCATGGGCTCCTTATAATAATATTCCCGTTAGCCACAAGTAACCCAAGACCGAATTCTTCCCGAGTTTCCATTGAACGGAAGATTTCAACTAATCAACTAGACTCACTCAGGTCGCACACCCAACTTTGTCAGTGTATACCTATTCTTGATCAAACATAATTCATGTTAAAAATATATACCTACTACAAAGAGTCAACATCAACAACAGGAGAAAGAAAAAAGTTTAAAAGGGTATCTTCACCGGGGAAAGTAGATTCCTTGAATGAACCCAATAAATTGCTTTCATCGTCCGCAAAGTCGTCCCTAGCTCCTTGCACACCCTCGTACGATACATGATCCAATTCACTTCATATTACCCATACACTCAGCCATGGCATATGAAACGGACTATACAGCCGAATAAAAACAAGGGTAGGTACATTATAAATTTGCAAAAAATCCGAAAAATCCGAAGCCATAATACGAGCATAAAATTTACATAAAATGTCCTGCCGAACGCAAAAAGAAAAGATAATGCCTCTTTGTCGGACCATTCGTTCGTTCATATTTCTGTATAGCCCCTCCCTCCCCCCTTAAATCAGAGAAAAAATCATAGCTTACGGCTATTGTGGCTTATCAAACATTCATCTGGGCTGCTTCATTTACAAAAAAAAAAAAAAAAAGGAGAAAAATCTGTTCGCCATAGTTAGCCAGCATATATACGATGGAAAAGAAATTTCATCCATGGATTGTTCTGTGTATAAGAGTCAAAGCCTAGCCCATCCTTGGTTCCATATTCTATTCTCATGAGGGATGGATGACCATTCGATTTGAGTCAGTCATGGGGTATAGGGTACACCGTATACCGTATACCGTATACCCAACCCATGCACTCAAAATTAACATAAAAAAAAAATTCGGCATAATAATAAAGATTTATAGGAAAGAAATACCGCTTCGGGGATATCAGCACGCTTTGGATCTATTGTTGCGAATGTTATCAATATCCACATTGAGCTTGAGGAAAAGTAAAAGGCCAAAGGAAACCCACTGGAAGTGAATAGGAAAGTATCCAAAAATTTCCGGAATAAATTTGTTTCGGGTTTTTGATTTTAGATTTATATAGATGTACATAAATATTTAAAAACCGACGAAGCTGTTACACCATTTTTTGGTGGCCCAACTTTATTTTCATGACAATTGAACTTCAAAACTTTTCGAACCAATAACAATGATAGGATCGTACTTTGGAATGGCGCATAAATTTGTTGAATGGATCATCCATTTTGAAAAAAACTTTCCTTTCCATGTGCGGAGAGTGATTCATTTAATGAGCAGACTTACGTACGATGCAGTTCGAAACGAAACTAGTCCCTGGACCCCAATTCTCAAAAATGCTCGCATACGTTTATCTGTAAAAATCTCCGATTCGATGCGAAAAGCTGAAATTTGCAATTCTCGAAATCCGCATGCGAGAATTTCTCTTCGAATGTTACTCGTCTGTGTTTTCCATGCGGCTTTGCATCTCGTATACGGAGTTATGAGTTTGATGCTTAATAAAAAGTTTTGTTTTTTGATTTGTATGTGAGAAAATAAAAATCAAATTGAAATGAAAGCACTTAAATTCCATTTGTTCAAAGCAGTCTTGAAGCTCTATGATAGTTCAGTATATTTCGATTTTGCCTAAATGCATATAACTGAGAATCGAAGAAATGGTGAGCTCATATCGCCCAAAGTAGCCACTATGAAATCAAATAAATGTAATGGCGTACAGGTAGACTCCGTTGAAAATGGTCGACTTTTGTTGTCTAATTTAAAAGGGGCAAATTTCTATCCACTATACCGAGGAGGGGCCCGTAGGCGCAGTGGCTCAGTAGTTAGTGTGTTGGACTACTAAGCGAGGGTCGAGGTTCGAATCCTGAGAAGCTAGGCTAGGGTCCCTCCGGACCTGTTGCGCCAACTATTTATATAATACCGAGGGGCCCTAGGTCTACCTCAACGCGATAGGGACACCATCCAGCTAAGTAACTCCAACCACTATTTGTAACGGGTGATATCTTAAGAGGCTTAGAACTTTTTTTAAAAAAAAAACACAAAAAATTCGAAAAAATGAATGAAATATTTATTTGAATCGATAGTTTGAACCTTGCAATTTAATGTTTAAAGATAATTTCATGCAAATGTTGACCGCGGCTGCGTCTCAGGTAGTCCATCCGCTGAGTCCAATTTTGGCATACTGTTTCACACATATCGGCCGGTATCTCACGAATGAATGCATGGATGTTGGCTTCCAGTGCGTCAATCGAAGCGAGCTTGTCCCAATACACATTAGCCTTAACACACCCCCACAAAAAATAATCTAATGGTGTCAAATCGCACGATCTAGGCGGCCAATTGACCGGCCCGAAACGTGAAATTAACTGTTCACCAAACTCGCCTCGCAATTGCGCCATTGTTTCGCGTGCTGTGTGGCATGTGGCACCGTCTTGTTGAAACCACATATCATGCAAGTCAAGAACTTCCATTTCGGGCAAAAAAAAGTTTGTTATCATCGCTCGGTAGCGTTCACCATTGACAGTAACGCTGCGATTCGCATCATCTTTGAAGAAATATGGCCCAATAATGCCGCCGGCCCATAAACCGCACCAAACAGTGGCTTTTTCGGGATGCATTGGTAGCTGTTGCAATGCTTCTGGCTGATCTTCACTCCAAATGCGGCAATTTTGCTTATTTACGTACCCATTCAACCAAAAATGAGCCTCATCGCTGAACACAATTTTTTGATAAAAAAGCGGATCCTCGGCCAGCTTTCCAAGAGCCCATTCACCAAAAATTCGGCGTTGTGGTAGGTCGGCTGGCTTTAGTTCTTGCACAAGCTGTATCTTAAAAGGCTTTACGCACAAATCCTTCCGCAAAATTTTCCACGTAGTGCTGTAACAAAGGCCTAACTGCTGGGAACGGCGCCGAATCGACATTTCGCGGTCTTCTGTCACACTAGCTGATACGGCCGCAATATTTTCTTCACTACGCACAGTACGTAAACGTGTTGGTGGTTTAATGTCCAACAAAGTAAATTTGGTGCGAAATTTGGTCACAATCTTCCGAATAGACTGCTCAGAAGGTCGAGAATGCCGATCATAAAATGGAAGCAGCGCGCGATGAACATTTCGAACCGAGCACGAATTTTGATAGTAAAATTCAATAATTTGCAAGCGTTGTTCATTTGTAAGACGATCCATGGTTAAATTGCAAACCAAACTGAAGCTGTTTGACAGTGACACAAGGTACTAAACACACGTCAGCTGTCAAAACCAGTGTTGCCAAAACCAAACCAGCTAAAAAATCACCCGTTATAACTTTACAAATGTAAGCATTATTAAAAAAATTCTAAAAAGAAAAATGTAGGGAAAACATTTTTTTTTTCCAAAATTTCAACGGCTGGTAGAGACCCAAAAGTACCCTTGAATATTTTTTATGTTAATTTTCTTGTAATGAGCTCTGCAATACGCAACTTTTGCGAGGCTTTTTGTTAAGATACAACAAAAAAAAAAAAAAAAAAAAATGTACGGGACACCCTCATCTCTAGTGTTCCCAGACTTTGAAGATTGTTCTCCCATTTGGTTTAACCGCAAAAGCATTAGGTTTTTCCTAAATTCGAAAAAAAAAATCCTTTTTTGCGTCTAAGTGAAATTTACACTTGTTTTTAGGTAAAAAAAAAAAACCAATATCAAAAAATCACAGTATCAATTTGTTTAAGGGGAATTTTCTCTTATACCATTTTCCATTGCGACCACCACCAGCAACAATATCAATACAGTTTTTGGAAAAATCACAAATGGATATCGACTCGAATAATGTTGCCCCTGCTTCCCCTCAATTTTCGCCATTTTGTTTTCCTATCGGTTTTCTGTCAATTTAGAATCCGTGTGACATGCAAAAACATACAATGAATATAAAATCAATACTACTCCCCCAACCATGGGGGAATGTGATAGAGTTCGGCAATACAACATTTTAACATAACTGAATGTTATTTGTTATTTATCATAATATATGCATTTCTAAAAGGCGATTAATATATGTAATTTGTTTGGTTCATAAAACTATCTAAATGAGATGTTTTATGTACTAGAAACATATTAGTAAAATCATGGTTGTGTATTTTCCGCTTTTGAATATAATTAACTTCGATTTTTCTTAAATAACTGATGAAAGTTTGCTCAAATGTTTTTTTTTTTAACAACCAACATACAGTGTTAATTTTTCATAAATATATTAAGCAAAAGTACTTTTTCCTAAAAAACAAAGTACCTTCCATACGTAACGAAGAAACATTTACGGAAGCAGGGCATAGGGAGAGGGGGGCAGTTTAGGACGGGTGAAGTTTAGGACAACTTAAGAAAAAGTACTACAAAAAAAAACTTTTTAAAACTTTAATAAGATTTTACAGTGGCAACTCCACTTCAAACAAAAATCTGATGGATATTGAAACGATATCAACTTTAAAAAAAAATAAATAAAAAGAAAAGTGTGTTTCCAGACGACGGTTGTAATTTTTTTTTATTCCTAGACGTAAGCATATTACTCTAACATTATGCTCAATTTACAAATTAAAAGTGTTCAAGTATAATGTTTATATGTGTACCGATGTTATTCAACCAAAATATTAACAATTTACATTGTTTCTAAAAAAATATGAACATGGGACACTTTAAAGAGATTATTAAAATAAATTAAAAATATATAAATCATAACTATACATATTTATTTGGATATAAGATTGAAAGCTAAAACAATAAATAAATAAAATAAATAGTTGGCGCAACAGGTCCGAAGGGACCCTAGGCCTAGCTTCTCACAACCATTCGTTTTGTGTGAGTTTTTCATTTTTGGAACGAATGGAAGGGATCTACAATTTTATGCCGACTCCAAACGGCTAATTGAGAAGCTCTTTGAAGACAGTTATACTTCCGGATGTTTGTCAGACGTTCGCGAGAGGTAGCGCAGTGGAAAAAAACCATAAGTCGGAATTGGGTTTTTGCGGGATTCGAACCTGAGACCCCTCGCTTAGTAGTCCAACACACTAACACTAAGCCACTGCGACTACGAAAGATAAAACAACATGTAATAATAATTTTCAGGATCTGAAGGGATACTCCGCTTTTTAATGGATCTAGAGCGATTTTTGTAAAAAGTGTCCTAAGGTGACCCCCTCTCCACTACTTTTCACACGTAACGAATAATTTCAAATTTAACGGATAAAATTCTATGAACGCTGGCAGTGGCAGCAATTTTCCCGCAGCGTTCATATTTTTTGAGGGTGTGTTGGTGTGTTAAAGTTTCGTGACATTTTTCAATACGAATTCCATACGATTCCGATACGATTCCATGGCTATTTATGTAGGTACTTTGTTATTTTGGTTTTCACGAAACCTTGGCGCATTTGCCTTGAACGCAAACTACTTAAAGTGACGTGAAATAGCTGTGCAAAGTATATTAGTATGTGTAAATCTGGAAAAAATGTCGAGATCCACAAATCCACGAAGTTCGTTCGAAAAAAAGTTTTCATGTGAATGAAGTGTCAAAGTCTATGAATTTTCGCGTTTCGCAATTGGCTCTCATGTGAATACCCTTAAATGTGCAAAAATTTTGTATCAGGGTCCTCGCAACCGCCATTGCGAAAAAAACCGCCCAAAAACAAGCCACTGTATTGTGTACGTGTGTCGATCGTCGATCGATAGAAACATTTACGGAAGCAGGGCATACTAATTGTTGAAAGTGAACACATTTTTTTTTTTTAGCTTGACTTGTTGAAGTAAGTACACGAAGGAACGTTTACAAAAAAAAAAAAAACAATTTAATACCGAAATTCTGAGTCGGTGGTCAAAACTTTAAGAGCGTTACCTAACGCAAATAAATTTTCAATCTTCAGCGATGAAGCGCAGTTTTGCATAAGCAAAATATGCGTTACTGGACAGGGGAGAACCCTCATGTGCTTCAATGAACCGCACTTCATCCGCAAATAGTCACTAATTTAACTAAGGATATAGCAGGTAATCCTTTGGTTCTTATTTGAGTCGGTACAGAATGTAATACTAGGTAGGTTTCCACCGGAGATTAACTGCGAGATTTAGAAAAATTTCCGTAAATCCCGCATAAATCTCGGGATCTATCATATAAAAGAGAGATTAGTAAGAAATCTTTATTATCAACCAGGTTTGCATGTACAGTCCGGTTCGTGAACACACTTTCCATAGTTCGAGATGTCTAAACTACGAAGCAAACAGAGCTGCATTTGATTTTGTCTTGTCTTTCTCTCTCTCTCGTGAAATGTTATCCTCTCTCAAATGGACAGAGCCAGAGAGAATACGTCAAGTTAATCTTCTTTTATTTGGTGGAAATACTTCAGGATTAATTTTAAGCCTCTTGTACTTAATCTCGGGATTTTTGTCCGGTGGAAACGTAGCATAAGCATGATTCGCATGATTGCCTAAAGCGCTTGAGACGTTTATTTTACAATTATCTGCCTCTGTTGGGATTGGGAGAAACCGATTTAGAGTATTTTCGAAATTTAGGAATTCCTTCTTTTTCTCTTCCACAAGCTGACTTAAATTGCAGGAAATGCCGAATGTGTTCAGCTCGCTTCTCTGCCATATTATCTATTAGGAATATAATGTTATTTTCGGGTCTGGAATATTATCGACTAAATAATTCCCCAACCCGCTGCTAATCCGAATTTACCAACTAACAAATCAGTTATCGTTACCTACTCAATCGGGCACATCGTGCATTTTTCATCCCATCTTTCGCTGGTCACTTGATCATTTAAAAGGGTAAAGAGAGTTCATTTCGTTTCGTTTTTCATTGAATGGGTTGTCAACATACGCAGACTAAGTATTTAGTTAGAATTCTAGCCAAGTGTTGCTTAGATGATACTAGTCAAATAAAGTGAATTAATATTTAACCTAACATTCACCTGATGGGTAAACTCTGAACTACTTGGTAATTCCAAATTTGACGGCCGCCAATACGAGCTATTGCCAGCGATTTTATCAAAGATCAAAATCGGCGCAGATGACACATATTACGCCATAGCGAGGTATCCGTCGGAGCGGAAAATTCTCCGATTTTATACGATTCGGAGGATATTTGTTGCGAGGTATTCTTTGGAACAACTGTTCGGAGAATTGTAACGCGTATCGGCGAATTACTTTGAAGTGCGATGAAGTGAATTTGTTAAATTTTTGACAGCTAAATTCCGATATCCTCCGACATAAATTGGTTGCGGAATTTGTTTACGATTTGGAGTGCGGTGCGCCAACGTAATTGTTTATTTCTCTTCCGAAGTCGGACAATTTGAATGGAATTTGAGCCTCGGAAAGAGTATGCGTTTCGGAGAATTTTCCATTCCGATGGGTAACTACCCAACCCTGAGCCACCTTTTTCTCATGCACTTTGATGAGTGAACATCACGAAATTGATCCACCACTATGTCTCGGGCAAGCGGACTCTCCAGATTATTGACCTCTTTTTCTAAGAATTCACTAACTTCCAAACCCACCGTAGCCAAACTTTTCCAACAAATGGTTCAGAGCAGACTGATTTATTGTACGCTATGCGTGCGTTCATAAATGTGATTTCTATTTTGTCTTCATAATTCTCATAAGCCATGATTTATTAAACACCACACATTTGGAATTCCCTAAATATCTTTTTCTTTTTTTTCTTTTTTTTTTGCCAAATACAATAGGTACAAAAACATTCAAATAAAATACACTCTAACCCTTATCGGTGAGTCTTACCCAAAAACTTTGTCTGTCTGTCTGTTTTGCCCATATACGAAAATCATTTCAACTCAATCCATGCGCATAATTTAAATATTTTCTAAATACACAACAACAATAAGAAAAAAAAAGTATAACACGATAACAATTGACCCAAAAATATGAAATTCAAAGCAAATCTCATTTGATTGGACGTTATAAGGGAATATCTGACTACATAACAAAAAAAAAAAAAAAAATTGTAAAATTTCCAAAAGGACAGTGTATTAGAGAGAACGCTCTATACCCTTTTGCATTCTTTACGTCCGCTAGAATAGATACGATTTTGATTTATCGCAGTAGGTAGGTACAGACATTTGGGAATACTGAATCGACCATTTGAGTTTCATTGTATAAGCATGCAACGAAAAAGTGTCCGAATTTGTGAAGGGAACAGATGTAGAGGTAGTATAGGTACACAAGTATACAAGCTCCAGCATGGGATAATTATTTAATAATTAAGTTGGGCGAGGTTGAAAAAAAAAAATTACAAAAAAAAAATTAGGCGAAGACGTGCGCGGTGTGTTATCCACATAAAAAGAGACGTTCACAGCGCCAAGCCGATTATTCTCGATCCAATGTAGTCCGCTTCGCTGCGGAATTAAGCTTAACAAACTCATTCCAAGCCGTCTTTTGTATTCGGGTCCATTTGCCTCCAGGGTTGTTAGTTGGTGTGATTACCAGTATAGCCGTTTGTAACGTGTCCCATCTACAACTTATTCACCTTTAAATGGCCTTACTGTATCAGAGAGCAGTCTAAATCAGAGACAATACTGAGACCCCCAACTTCGACCGATTAACAGTTATTTGCCTACAAGCTAAATTTTACGCTCCCAAAAAGTTTGGGTGCGCTAGTATTGTTGCATAGAAATTCGTATTGACAAATGTCAAAAATCCTCTCAACCAACACATTCGCACCTAATCTTTTTACATTTCACTGTGGGCAAAGCAAAACGGATAGGAATTGGCGTACACGGATAGGACAACAAAATGGCGGATTCCTGGCAAAAATTGAGTGGGCCAGCGGCAAGAGGATTGTGAGTTGGGAGTCTCAGTATGATTTGTTTATGGTCTAAATTGCCCTGTAGACATATTCAAGTGGAATCTTATTCATTCAACTTGATCTCTTAAGAAGGCGTTTTTCGTTTTTAGTTAAGAGTTAAGAGCTGAATACTGAACTGAGCTCGAGCATTTTGAGCGCGCTCTGAACCGAGCGTGCTCAGATCGTTTTGATGTTTTTCCTGTTTTTTTCTCTTCTGTCATTTGTGACTGGAAAGGATATGTGTAATGAGCTTGCTCAGACAATTTATTCTGAGCATTGAAAGAAAAAAGAAGCGCGAATTTGAACTCTGATGAGTCTGAGCTAAAAAAGCAACACAAACTTTGTGTATAACAGTTCAGGTTCTGGTCTGAACTAAAAATGAAAGAAGCCTTTCGCCGAATAAAACTTTGTAACTCAGTTTTCGTAGAATAACAAAATAAATATGAAAAAATGTTTGGACTTTGAGTCTCCCGTAACTGATACCATAAGTTCGTCAATGACAACATTTTCGACTGGCTAGTAGTAAAAAAAAATCACATCATTAGAAACTCCCTTTTGCACAAGCGTATTCACAAACCTCCTAACAGAGACATCCTTCATGGTGACGATTAGCAAAACAATATCGAACCTCTGCAGGCTTTTGCAGACTTTTAAAAAACAAATTTTTACAAATGGTGAAAGAGTTGAAGAGCAATTAAGGTAGGAAGTAAAGTTGAAGGTAGAAGTTTTATGAGTTGTTTTGAGAGAATAACTTTTTAACAACAACTCGTGGACACAGTCATTTTAAAAAAGTTATTCTCTCAAAACAATATTTCAAACAACTCAACAAAAAATTTCTCAACAGAAATAAATTGTCAGGGAAAATTAAACTAGCAAGATCGGAAAGATATTTGAAACGAAATTGTTTGACTACAGATTTTTTTCTACCCGTTTTTTCATCTATAAAAATATATAACCTGATGCAGCTATTTTGCTTCCACGGCGAAAAGTCAAACCATTACGCGACTCACGGCGGGTAGACGAAAACTCCCGATCTGGAATAATTTTATGAGTAGATTTATACATCGACCGCAAATTAAACAAACAAAAAAAGGAAACTACATAATTTTGTTCGTCTTTACAAAGCTTAATCTTCTATATATATAAAATTCTTTCGGGGTGAAACTCGATGATGTTATAACTCGATAACCCCTGGGATGATTTTCATGATTCTTTTTTGGTATTGTTTGTATTGCTGTATATCAGGTTTAGGAAGAGAGAAAATTCCGGAAAATCGCCGCACGGTCCTGATTGGGCATCCAATAGTTCTTCCTATTAAATATGTATTTTGACTTTTTTATCAAAATACCTTACGTATAGGTACGCGATTTTTTTTTTTTTTTTTTCAAGAAGTAAATTGAGAAAATCGAGAATTTCAGATCAATGTATATTATAAGTTTGTCAACAGTGGTGGTTTGTTTTGTGCATCGCTCCAACATGATTGCTTTTATACAGTTGATAAGGTAAAAGGTAAATGTAAAAAGTTTAAGTGCGGACTAAAGTTACATTTCAGTGTTTTTTTTTATGGAAATGCCAAGACGAACAAGGCAAGCAAGTCAACAAAAATATATCAACGAAGCTAAACCTAAGAACGAGAAGAATGGGACATCGCATGGCATAAGACCAGACCAACAGGGAAGCAATTTGAGAGTGTAAGTTATGAGAACTGCGTCAAATCGTACAAGTTCAAATCGAAGAGTGGCAAACGCGCGTCGTTGCCGACATTCAAACGACTGGCATTTCATTTTCAGTATGAACGAACAGAAAAATATGACGGCGATGCGATTCGATATTGGAGCGATGACTACGATTGCGTGCCACCATTAATAATATAATAATAATAGAGATGGTCTAGTGCACTGCGACCTTGTGGTCTATTGTGCCCCCTGCTTATACCTTGGAAAGGTTCATGCCCTCTTCCAGAGCCCCATCATATAACAGTTCCATAAAGGATCGTGTTTGAGGGTTCTTGCTCTGTCTTAGCCTTGGTAAGAATATCGATCCTAGAGCACTTCATCCAGTCCATTTTTTTTTATGAATCTGAGAATGAGTAGTGGGTCCATGGTTTGTATATCCAATGGCGTGCCACCATTAAAACGCACTGAAATTTAAAGGTAAAGTGGAATTAACACTTCCGGAGTCCGGAGCCATTTGAATCTGATGATTTTCTAAGGAACATTCGACAGTACATCAACTGTTTCCATATGACTTGGTTAAGAACAAAATTCATTAAAAAAACTGAATTGATGACAACTTGCAGGGCAATATTTTCCCTTATACATCACGCTGGATATATGACATCAATCTTGAATTCCCATGCTGTTCCATGGTCAATTGCATGGGCCGTGCTCACGTGTGAGCAAATTACTTAGAGTGCAAAAGCGGAAAGGCCGACGCGTCAATCATTGCGGTTCGATTGAAATAAATGGACACTGCTATTCTTAAGTTGTTTCTATTGTATTTAATACAACTTTTGAGTAATGAATTTGAATTGACGGAACTACCTAAAGTAGCATGCGTTGTGCATGCTCGGAAATATTATTTTCATTGCAGTGACGAATTTGGGCGGAACGGAGTTCGCCCGGTCAACTAGTTTTAAAATAATTCAATCTAGGTTTAACTAAAAGGAATCACTTAAAATAAAGCGTGATCGAAAAACGAGTGAAAGTAGATTAGTTACTTTTTTTACAAACCAAGAAAACTATGGTATATGGAATTAAGACTACAGTACTTTAAGTTAATTATTAAGTTGAACTAGGGTTGCCAAGTTTGAAAATGTTGTGTGGTATAAGTTCTTTGAGACCTTTGGAAAATTTCCAAACACAAGTTCAGTCGACACTATATAGCCCAGTTGGTCTCCCTCTATTTGCAAATGTGCATATTTAAATAAGCTTACAACACCCACTATCAAAACGCTTTCGGAATTTTCATACTAAATGAGCACGAGCAGTTATTTAAACTAAACTATATATACATCAGTAAAAATAATATATACGTACACTACACAGTTAAACAGTTAAAGGTAAATGTACTTGTTGCTTCCCCAAAGGGTCCTTTATTCAGCTCCTGAACAGTATAAAAATACTGAATACCCGTTGGGGGAGAACGGCAGCGATAAAGAAAACATTTCCTTTACCATGAATGTATTTGTATATTACTACCACTCAATGCCACATTCAATCTCTTCTTGACCATAATTTTAACAATGGAAAAGACCAAAAGAAAAGAGTACACTGAATAAAGGGTCATTGAAGAATTTTTGCCTGGGGATCGCTTAGTAGGTATCTACTATGAAATTTACGGTTATATACTGACTCGATTAAACGTTCATTATAATGTGGAGTCTTTGAAGAAGGGGAGAGGACTGTTACTTTCTTTTTATGATAGTACACCAAAATTGTGTAGCCATGATTGGACAGGACTACAGGAGGAGGATACACATTTTGTTTGAATTCTTTGTATATCTGTGTTTTCAGATAAAAATTTTCAGTAGATTGTGATTTTGTATAAGTCTGTGGATGCAAAATAACTGGGGTTATTTTTGTTTTTTGAAAATGTAGGTATAGGCTAAACAAATGAGTTTCGAAGGCAGCAAATTACATATGCTATCACAACACTGACGATATATCAAGTGCGCAACAAGTTTTATATTATTTCATTGCCAGGACACTCGCTGGGAAAATGTTAGACTGGCTATTAGTGTCGAGCTCAAAACTGAAAATAACACAAGCCCTGAAATAAAGAACGTATTTTACAAATTAGACGAGGCATGGGTCTCCGCAATGGTTAGAGTGCTATTTTCAAATAAATCAATCAATAGACTCAATTATTGACAGGGGGTGCCTATCAGTGTTGCCACTAAAAAAAAAAGTGAATCCGGTGAAATCGGACCGAACGACCGATTTTCATTTTTTTAAATTCGGTCAAAAAATCCGCTCAAAAGTTCAAATAAGAATTTTGGACCAGGGGCTCAACGACCACGCGGTTGTTTTGTGAGTTGTAATATTTGTTCGGTCAGCTGTTCTGCTGAATTTGCTGAAATTTGCAAAAGCTGTCCAACAACCACACGATTCGTGGCAAACGACTTTTAATGACTAATTTTGAAAACTGAAATAAGTATGGGAAAACTTTTGTTTTCGATTAAGTTTTCGAATGTTTTCGCGAAAACCCGGCTTTCGGATCGCTGTGAATAGGGTATGTATTAGTTTGGAAAAATAAATAAACTTGGAAAAATAAATAATACAATATCAGTTAATTTTTGTTTTCTATTTTTAATAAAAATATATTACTACTATTTTTGACTAAATTTGGACCGGATTTTTTCGACCAGTGTGACCGCTGCAGAATTCTGAAATTTCGCAAGGAAAAGAGCCAATGAGAAAAAAAAAAGTTTCGTTCTGTAGCTATTCTTCAAATTTAGAACTTTTAAGCCATATTTAACAATCATTAGCTCGCTCAACAGTATAACAGTGTTGCGAGAGGCAACTGCGGTACATTTTAAAGGTTTTTCTTTCGCCTTTTCCAACTAAAAAACGACCAAAATAGCAAAAAAATTTTACAGGTTCTCAAAAAAGTACCAAATTACAACTTTAGTCTTGGGAAGCAGTAACTTCAGTGTTGATTCCCAATTAGAAGAAAATGTCTGTAAAAACTCCTTAATAAAAGTCTCATCCTTTTGCTTCTAATGTTACTGGAGTATTCTATTCAAAATGTTGCACAAACAAAACTACCCTGAGGGTGCAAAAAAAAAAAAAAAAAAAAAAACTTTTGGTAAACCCTCCGGAATGGTCGGGAAATTGAAAAAAATGGAAATTTGTTTTTTTTTGTGTGGAATTTTGAGTGCAATTTTTCCGGAATGGCTTTTAGAATGGAAAAATAGAAAATTTTTAACGTAAAACTAGGAAGACGTGAAAAACTTGAATTTTTTTCGACGAAACTTTGTATTTGCGTGATTTGAAGATTTTTAACGTTGTAGGGTCAGTTGAGGTGAATGTAAAAACGGGATAATTGTAAACGGCGGTTATTTTTTATCCTTTTAAAATTAATTGTCGTAGGCCAAGAAACAACAAAAACACAATTATGAATTGCCGCCAATCTTTCGCCGGTGACTTTCATATATCACTGAAAATTTTAGTCACAAAAAATCAATATCAATCAATAGCCAGTTCTTACTTGTTTACATTCACCCCATACCGAAGTCCTTAGTGTTTTCAGGAATCAAACGGACTGTTTCCATTTACCCCTTGGTTTTCAAAATATTTGGGGGGGAATGTAAACAGCACTATTTTGCGATTCATGGTTACAGATCAGAAGTGGAATGATCACCAGTACAATTCTTGCTGTTTTTTTAATAATAATATAAATATCCGAAAGTTGAAAGGAAGTACCAAACATTTTTGTTTTTATTTTTTTCAAAATTTGGTTTAAAACAAGTAAGACAAGTGCGAGTTGGACTCGCTCATGAAGGGTTCCGAAACAAAAAGTAACATAACATAAAAGTTCTTGTAGTTCGTTTTAACTTTGATCGATATTTCAAAAACTACTCGCAAGATCTCGTTGAAAAAATTTTTGTTTGAAGTTTTCATGGTAATGTGCATCATATATTTTTTTTTTAGTTTTATCGTTCTCTTATTTTAGAAGTTAGGGGGGGGGGGGGGGGGGACCAACATTTTACCACTTTGGAAGTGTCTCTCGCGCAAGCTATTCACTTTAGAAAAAAGTGATATTAGAAACCTAAACGTTTGATGAAAAAAATATTTTTGAGTTTCAGTTCTATGTATGGGGACCCCCAAAATTTACTGTGTTTTTTTTTTGTGTAAAATCTTAATGCGGTTCACAGAATACATCTACTTACCAAGTTTCAACGGTATAGCTCTTATAGTTTCGGAGAAAAGTTGCTGTGATATACGGACGGACAGACAGACAGACATGACGAATCTAATAGGGTTCCGATTTTTGCCATTTGGCTACGGAACCCTGAAAAGGCAGAAAGTGTTTCCATTTACCCCAACTGACCCTTAAAGTGGGAAATTCTTTGTGAAGCTTGGAATTTCGGATATTCGTGAAATTCATTGTGATATAAAAGGAGTTTTGCGAGCATTTTGAGTGGAGAAGTTAACGAGATAAATAATAGATGTCGCTCTGCTGCGATCAATGCCACAACCCGATAGATGGCGTTGTATGTTGACCTAGGCTGTGATTCGAGTTTTGCTTATTATTACACTAATTCCAGATAATCGTATATCGCGCATCACATCCGCAAACGGTACAAGCATTACGATCAATTGAAATTCAATGCGATATTTATCAATTCGGTATTTTTTGACGTATGATATCCTTCAAAGATGAGACATTAATCCTTCGCCGTATAACTTTCTATTTGAGCCAATGATGTATATCTAATGTACCTACACAATAGACTGGATTTATCATACTCACACTTAAAAAATAAATAGTTGGCGCAACAGGTCCGGAGGGACCCTAAGCCTAGCTTTTCACAACCATTCGTTTTGTGTGAGTTTTTCTTTTTTTTTTGGGACGAATGGAAGGGATCTACAATTTTATGCCGACTCCAAACGGCTAATTGAGAAGCTCTTTC
Source organism: Cheilosia urbana (assembly GCA_946477585.1). Classification (NCBI taxonomy): domain Eukaryota; kingdom Metazoa; phylum Arthropoda; class Insecta; order Diptera; family Syrphidae; genus Cheilosia; species Cheilosia urbana. Next base: position 20,411,542 of record OX297853.1, on the reverse strand, counting down.
AAGACAGTCATACTCTCGGATGTTTGTCAGACGTTCACGAGAGGTGGCGCAGTGAAAAAAACCATAAGTTGGAATTTTGGGTTTTTGCGGGATTCGAACCTCGACCCCTAGCGTAGTAGTCCAACACACTAACCACTAAGCCACTGCTTAATTAAAAAAAAGAACGAAAATCGAAAAATAAAAAAAAAAAAATCCAGAAAATGCTAAAAAAAACATTTGACACCTTTCTTAGAAAAAAAAGCCAGATCTAGCTTTAACAACGTCAGAATGGCACCACTGGAATTGGCTATCAGCAAAAGTCGACACACTTGTTAAAATGAAACCAATGGAATTTCAGTCATTTTGCTCAAATTCTTTTCACCAGAGTCCGCACCAAAACTTGGAAACTGTTCAACGGACCGCTGGCACTCAAGTGATTCCCGAAAATGGAAATGAAATGTGAAATAGCGTTTCATAGAATTTGCTAGAGTTTCACGAGTTCCCCAGGAAACTTTCCTGTCGAAAGTAGTTATCGACGCTCGCCGTGGACCCTGTCCTTAAAACTTAAAAAAAAAAGAAGCCCATCATGCAGTCATAGTTCGATTCCTAGGAAGCTGTTGATACTATTGTTCAATTTGATAGCTGCTGCCTCCTCAGATGGACCTCTCTCACTTTAGCAAGTATACAATTATTTTAGCACATTAAAGTGAAGCCAAAATATGTACATATTGAAGCACAACCATCGTTAGATCTAAGAGAATAACAAAATAAATAAATCCCATCCCCCTGAAAACCAACATCTAGCACAAAGGACACAGACTGGTCATTCCGTGTATATCTTTCACGTCTCACCTATGCATATGCAAATGAAATGGACGAATAAATCAAAAAGATTTTTACAATTTTTATGCAAATCAATGGAAGAAATTATAAATCAGGCAACGAATCTCCTCCCCAGATGTAGCGCAGTACTCCTCTTGACCAGATATTGAGGTACGCCCAACACTGCATAGAATGCGAACAATTTTCCCATTTTTTTTTTTTTTTTTTTTTTTTTATGGGTGTAAAAATGCAAATTTTCTCCCCTTCACAATTTCACATGGCCAGCAGCACCAGCAGGAGCACCTCAACCGAACATTGACCCCTTGACGCCCACAACTAGATACGTATAGAAACTTTTTCCAAAGCAGTGATAACATTAATTCGAAACAACGAAACACCAGCAAACCCAAATGAGTACTGTCAGAATCTCTTTCGGTAATATCCTGCATACTATAATGGATATGTCCTGCCTGATGTCTGTTTGCAATATAATTCCAATTTGGCACAAGTCCAGATTTTGAGAGAATTTTGAAAATTTTTCTACAGATTCTATCCTGGCCTGGAGGAGTGCCCACCTATACGTTGTCCTCTGTATAGAGTGTAGGTTGTGTATAGGGACAACAGCGGGTTGTATGTATGCTCTGCAGGACGTAGACGAATAGAAGAGGAGAACTCTCGACGTAGAAAAAAAAAAAAAACACCCAACATTTGCATATTCAATAGCTGCATTTGAATATCGCTGATGGGTGGTGCTAGTTGTCTTGAAAACGCTTAGCGCTCCTCCTTTGGCCCCCTGTGTGTAGAACATTGTCAAGTTCCTTTTTTTCGAAATATAATGCTGAGAGTAATTTAATTTTTTTTTTCTGTCTCTTCCTTGTGCCGGAAAAAGGTTCACTAGAATGGAGCGTAAGTAGCTAGTAAAGCAATAATTTATCGCCGTCTCAATGCAGGGACTAGGGAGTAAGAGAAATGAAAATAAAGCCAACTGGGTATGGTGCGAAGACGGAAGGATAAGACTGAAGTGACTCTGGCTGAGGAGGGGGATAGCAAGGAATTAATTGCGTGTCTTAAAAGCGTAATTCATTTTATATTTCCTCTGAGTTAGCTGCTAGATGCCACCTAAGGCAGTCAGCCGAGGGTAAGGGTCATATAGTAATAGGTGGTCCTTAGAAGTCTGGGTCCCACTTGCATCGTAAGCTAAAATTTCGAAATTTAATTCTTTTGGAATTGGAATTATTTTTGCTGGGATCATAAACGATTTTACCAAGATCTGTACCTATTCTATGGTTGGTCTTATTTCGTTTGTCAAGCTTGAGTCATATGATGTTCGTATGGCGAAATAAATGTGGACGGATAATGTCAACTACGAAAATCGAGCAGTCAAAATTTCGTTCTGAAGAAGCGGTATAAATATACAGTCACTGGCAATAATAACACTTGGACGGTACATCCAAGGAACAAGCTAAAATGAAGGCCAAAAAACCCGTCACACAACCCAAAAGACATTCCAATGGAGGCAAGTTTATGATATGGGGTTGCATATGAAAAAGTGGAGTGAGTTCACTTGTAAGGTGCTCCGATAGCATGAAACAGTCGCATTATTTGAAAATTTTAAATAATGTTGCACTGACTGGATGCTCAAGATTTATCGGGAGCGATTTTATCCTTCAACAGGACGATGCGCCGATACGCACATCACACAGTCTGTTACATCAAAAAGGTATTTGGCAGAAGTAGGTCAAGAAGTTTTAAAATGGCTCCCACAAAGTCCTGACCTTAATGTTATAGAAAATCTTTGGCACATAGTAAAATCTAAAATTCCTGTAAACATTGGTAGAACTGCAGATCAGACTTGGAAGGACTTTATAAATGCTTGGAGTACCATTCTAGTAGAGCAAGTTCAATGTTTGATAGACTCTATGTCCAGGCGCATTGCAGTAGTTATTGCGGCAAAAGGGGGAAACAAAACTTATTAAGTAGTTATTTTAAATAACTGTTAACAACAAACTTGAAATACAAAAATTGTTCGCTTTCTTTTACAGTGAAAACGAAAAAACACTGGGCTTGTGTAAAAAAATGTTGCCTGTGTTCGAAGGGTGTGTAAACAATTTTGCCACTTACTTTTGTATGATTTTAAAAGTTACTTGTTGGAATTTGATTAGTTTTTTGTATTTACTGTTTGAATAAAACTAAAAACATTAAAAATGCGAAAGGTCATTAACGATTTGTTCTTATTTTAAAAGATATGCAGCTTACGAGGTTCATTAAGGTGCGAGAATTACTTACTTACTTAAGGTGGCGCTACAGTCCGGGGTGGACATGGGCCTCAACCAATACGCTTCTCCAGTTAGCGCGATCTTTGGCTAACTGCCTCCAGTTGCGCACACCAAATTGGTTGAGGTCCCCTTCCACTTGAGCGCCCCACCTAAGGCGCGTTGTCTACTGCGTTGTCCCTCCGGGTTGGAATCGAAGACTCTCCGGGCCGGAGCGTTGGTGTCCATTCGCTCTACATGTCCTAACCATCTTAGACGACTAATGCGTACTTTTCTGACCAGGTCGATGTCGCTGTACAGCTCGTAGAGTTCGCTGTTAAATCTTCTTCTCCAAATCCCGTCAACGCAAACGGGACCAAAAATCACTCGAAGAATTTTGCGTTCGAAGCGACCAAGAAGATCCTCATCCGTTTTTGCTAGGGTCCATGCTTCTGCGCCATAGAGCAGGACAGGGATGATGAGACTCTTATATAGAATCTCCTTAGTGCTTCTTGACAAGGCCTTACTAATCAATTGCCGTCTTAGGCCAAAGAAACAGCGGTTGGCAAGTGTGATTCTTCGCTTGATTTCTGATGTGATGTCATTTTCAGAGTTAATAAAACCTCAAAGTTATTAGCTGTCTATCGTGACGTTCTGTCCGATTCGTTAATATTATGTGTCCCTTCTTGTTGACAGCATATATTTTGTTTTACCCTCATTCACCACTAAACCCATTTTTGCCGCTTCTGTACTAATACTTGCAAACGCACCAGTGACAGCTCGCTGTGTTGTGCCAACAATGTCAATGTCGTCAGCGTATGCAAGCAGTTGCACAGACTTATGGAAAATTGTGCCTCTGGTGTTGGCTTGTGAGTTTCGCACAATTTTCTCAAGAATGATGTTGAAGAAGTCACATGACAGCGCGTCACCTTGTCTAAATCCTTTTTTGACATCAAAGGTCTCGGTGAGATTGTTTCCGACCTTTACGGAGCAGCGAGCGTTCTCCATCGTCATTCTGCACAATCTGACAAGCTTCGCAGGGATGCCAAAACTAGACATGGCTCTGTATAGCTCGTCTCTATAAACGCTGTCATATGCGGCCTTAAAATCGATAAAAAGATGGTGAGTATCGATCTGGTATTCTTGGGTTTTTTCCAGGATCTGCCGTAGTGTGAATATTTGATCGGTCGTGGACTTACCGGGCCTAAAACCGCACTGATAGGGACCTATCAGATCGTTGACGAAAGGTTTCAGGCGTTCACACAGTACAGCAGACATGATCTTCAGGAGACTGATGCCTCTATAGTTGGCGCAGTTTAGAGTCTCCTTTCTTGTGGATCGGGCAAACGATGCTGAGGTTCCATTCATCAGGCATACTTTCCTCTAACCAAATCTTGGAGATGAGTTGGTGTATGCACTCTACCAAGTCATCTCCGGCTGCCTTGAAGAGCTCGGCAGGTAAGCCGTCTGGACCAGCAGCCTTGTTGGATTTAAGATTAGATATTGCTATCCTCACTTCATTTTGGTCAGGTGGACGGAAATCTTGGCTGTCATCGTCCAGGTTGAATGGTTCGTTCTGCTTAACAGCGGAATGTGTGTCGTCTTCGCCGTTTAACAGTCTGCAGAAATGGTTTTTCCATGTCCTCAGCACCGACTGTGACTCTACTACAAGGTTTCCTTGTTCGTCTCTACAGGTCTCCGTTCGGGTCTTGTTGGCATGACACGTTCTTTTTACCTTTTGGTAAAACTTCCGAACATTGTTCCTGGAGTAACACCTCTCTATATCCTCGATCGCGCGCTTCTCATGCTCTCTCTTTTTTCTCCGGAGAAGCCGATCTTCTTCCCTCCTCTTTTGCTCGTAGAGCTGATGAGCTGCTCTCGTCCTTCTATGCAGCGACGCTTCGTAGGCACTTTGTTTTGCTGCATGTGCTTGCCGGCACTCTTCGTCAAACCAGGGGTTGCGGGGGGGTGGGCTGGTGAAACCGAGCGCATCAGTTGCGGCGTTTTTGATGGCTTCTTGGCATCGGCGCCACTGGTCTTCGGCACTTGATGCTGGCAGTATAGGACTTCTCAAGAGGTTGAGGGATACGCGATCGGCAAAGGTTCTGGCGGTTTGTTGCGTTTGTAGCCGTCCAACGTTAAATCTCCTCACAGTATTTTCTCGCTGTTGTGGCGTCTGGGATATCCGCATCCGTACCTTGGCTACAACAAGGTAGTGGTCCGAGTCTATGTTGGCCGCTCGGAAAGTTCGGACATCTAGAATACTGGAGGAGTGCCTTGCGTCGATCGCAACGTGATCAATTTGGTTGACGGTTTGATGATCAGGTGACCGCCATGTTCCTTTGTGTATATTGAGGTGAGGAAACCGTGAACTAGCTATGGTAACATTACGTCCCGCAGCAAAATCAGTCAGCCTAAGTCCGTTTCCAGACGTGGTGTCGTGTAGGCTGTGTTTTCCGATTGTGCTACCAAAGATGTCCTCCATTCCTATTTTGGCGTTAAAATCACCCAAGACGATTTTAACGTCATGCTTAGGACATTGCTCATATGTTTTGTCGAGGAGCTCGTAGAAACACTCTTTGGTAGCATCGTCTTTTTCTTCTGTGGGGGCGTGAGCCAATATTAGGCTGATGTTGGCGAATTTAGCCTTTATGCGGATCGTTGTAAGGCGTTCACTTACGTGTCGAAAGCTCAAGACTTCTTGCCTAAGTCTGCCGCTTACAACAAATCCGCATCCAAATAGACGCTGCTTTTGTTCCCTATAGCAGTCACCTCAGTAAATGTCACAGTTTTTCATCCTTCTTTTGCCCGGCCCATCCCACCGCACTTCCTGGATGGCGGTGATACCTGCTTTGTAGCAGTCTGGGGCCTCCGCTAGTTGTTCGGTTGCACGCGGTCTGTTGAGAGTTCGAACAAGTATTGCAATGTGATGATAATTTTGCCAGTAAGTGTATATGCTGAAGCCTCCTGCAAGATCCACCTAGAGATTCACCTTAGCAGTTGCCGCTTTTTAGCAGTTCTCTAATAGGTAAAATTATAAAATTGTAAAATTACCGTAAGACAAACTTATAAGATAACACTAGCAATATAAAAAAAAAAACAAATTCAAATTCATTTAAATTATAAATAACTTAATTGTAACCCCAAAGATCTCAGACCCATTACTTTGTCATCATTTTTGCTAAAAACCTTAGAGAAACTGACAGACGTTGCAGTGTCAACTCAAATATTTTGCCAACGTCTCAACACGCGTATAGTAAAGGGAAATCGGCTGAAACGGACCTTCACTCATTTGTATCTACCATCGAAAAATCTCTCGATTGCAAAGAATTCACATTGGTTGTTGTCCTGGATATTGAGGGAGCGTTTAACAACGTCGAAGCAGAGGCAATTCTCGGCGCACTGACGGGCCTTGGAATTGAGAAATCGATTGGCGAATTGGTCAACCAGTTGCTCACCAACGGGCTTATCAACTCAAACCTGGGCGAGGCCTCGATCTGGAGGTTCGTCAGCAGGGGTACGCCTCAAGGTGGCGTAATTTCACCTCTTCTTTGGAACCTAGTGGTGAACGAACTACTTCTAATACTGGAAGGGGAAGAATGCAAGGTAATTGCCTATGCAGATGACGTTGCTATCGCTGTCTCAGGAAAACACCTCAACACGCTTAGAGATATCTTGCAGAATGCCCTCTCTAAGCTCCCTTAATGGATCAAAAAATGTGGTCTGGCGGTCAATCCCCAGAAAACTGAACTGGTCCTCTTCACAAGAAAATACAAAATTCCCAATTTTGTACCCCCAAAACTAGACGGCACACTTTTGGTGCTCACCAATACAGCTAGCTACTTGGGCCTAGTTTTAGACAGCGAATTGAGCTGGAATCCCAATATCCTGCGGAGAGTTCAGAAAGCCACCACGGCTCTGTATTTGTACTGCTGTGAGAAAGCCATTGGAAGCAGATGGGGACTTCAGCCTCGAATTACACATTGGTTATAAATGTATCCGTAATCAGACCTATACTCACGTATGGCTTTATTGTATGGTGGACTGCCCTCGAAAAGGCCATCTACTATAATCAGCTTAGCCGTGTTCAAAGAACGGCATGCATTAGTGGAACCCTTAGACCCACTCCAACAGCGGCCATGGACGTAATGATCCACTTGCTACCGCTATACATCTATTGCAAACAAGTGGCAGCAAACGCAGCCACTAGGATAAAAGCAATTCGTTTGTGGACCAGTCGCCAAACTGGTCACTCGTCTATTCCATTTACATTAGAATACATTCCAAAAGAAACTGATTAAACCCTCCCTCAGTTTCAATTCGATAAGAACTTCGAAACTGGGAGAATGATGTAAAACCTCGTAAGGAGTCCGTCTGTTCCTATACGGGTCCAAAACCGAATCTAGAACTAAAGCCTCTTGACCATTTCAAGCGTCGTCAATGGTCAGAATGGTGGCAAGAAATGGCAACAGTGGATGATCAATTTTCGACGAAAATCATCTTCAGTGATGAGCACAAGCAGAATTGCCGCATTTGGGTGAATGATAATCCAAGAGTGATTGTCGAAAAACCAACCACCCACAAAGAGTGACTGTTTGGTGCGGTTTATGGGCTGGCGGCATCATCGGGACGTATTTTTTCCGAAATGAGGCCGGTCAGGCAGTTACTGTGAATGGTGTTCGCTATCGTGAGATGATAACGAACTTTTTATGGACCGAATTGTCAGATATGGATGTGGACGATATGTGGTTTCAACAGGACGGTGCCATTTGCCACACAGCTAATGAAACAATGGCTCTTTTGCGCGACAAATTCAATGGCCGTGTTATCTCACGTGGTGGCGATGTTAATTGGCCGCCAAGATTATGTGATTTGACACCGTTGGACTTCTTTCTTTGGGGTTATTTGAAAGAAAAGGTGTACATCGATAAGCCAGCAGCAATTCAAGAGCTAAAGGATGAGATAATTCGGCACATTAACGGCATAGAACCTCAATTATGCCTCAGCGTCATCAAAAATTTGGACCATCGGATGGAGGTGTTCCGCCGAGGTCGCGGCGGCCATTTGGCCAATATTTTGTTCCATACATAATTGAACCCTACCAATATTATAATGATAAAAAGCAATGACAGTAATTTCCTAAATAATTTGTGTTTTATTCAAAATCAACATCGGCCCTTAAAATTTAACCACCCTTTACATGGTGAGAAAAAGCCACAATCCAGTGAGCACCTCGTCAATACCTAGTACATACCTAGTCCCGATGGTTATACAATTTCGATTGCGTATTTGCTAAACTACCAATTTCGCGCTACCTAACAATCCCATCCAACTGACAGGGAACATTTAAAAGACTAATAGCCCTCGATTTCTTTTCCGTGACCAGTCCTTAAATTGATGTGCCTGATTTCATATTCACCACATCATCATTTACGCATCATCTTGCATGGGTATGGGTAGGTACATGTAATTTATAAGCTACAATTCCCAATAATCCAAATTATGCAAAAGCACACCCATGTCGCATATACACACATCGTAACGCCTCACACCAACTCCAATATTCCATTATTTGTGGCATGGTCCAACGGGAACCGAAGGTCCCTTCAGTAAGTCCAGCCAGCGCAGCGGAACTCTAGCTCCATGCCAGAGATGCCATTAGCCAAGACAGATTGAATTCCATCAAGCGTCTTCGTGATTCGCACAGACAACGAATTTATTACGTTAGGTACCTATGTGTAGCAAACGCATAACTGTAATTTATTTTTGACAATTTGTCATTCCAGCAGATGTCCACTTGATTCAATGTTTGTCTCGAGGCAAGGACACCGATTTTTTATTTCATTTTATTTCTGCCTGATTCTTTATCTCTCGTCGTCATCATGATGGCCTGGGTCCTTCGTTCGTCGTTCCACATTCTCTTCTCGGTGGGAAATTGAGATTCACTTCGGGGGAGGCAATGGAGTGGACAAGGATAATCAGATTTTCTTATTCGACTCCGCATATGGAATTCACTGAAGCAACGAACTCTCAGAAATTATGGATTCAAACTGAGCATCTAATACATGCACATTGCACAGTCTGCTGGACACTGTACATTACAATAATTTCAGGCACTCAGTTTCATTTTAATAATAATTTACATACCTATTTATGAAAGGCTGGCGATTGTGGAAATAATGCCGAATTGATTTTGCAATTAGGACTGAATGGCAGACTGGCATCACCTGTAATCTAGCTGTTCACATTTTGTTCGGCGGAGGTGGAGGTTGATTGGAAGTCTAATGTACCTACCCTTGGCGGGTACACAGTACAAACGAGCAATAAGAAGATTAGATCGAAACCAATCGTATGTAAATTTTGTTGGCTATATTTATATTGAAGGCTTAGGAAAGTTTTTAATATCTAGTCCAGGCGGAGCTGTTTTAATGAAGTATCTCCCACAATGGGCGGCCACATGTGTTTTTGTATGTTGATTTGAATACACATCACGTTTATACTATACTCACCCCATCTGACAAATTTTGCAGAAGAAAATTATATCTTGAAATGGAGCAGCATTTAGAACTTGTTCCATCACAATCGACCGACAGTGTTGCCAGATTTTCCAAGACTTATGGGGGCAAATTAAAATAAAGTGCACGACTGGGTCGAACGAAACTTCCTCGTTGATCAAAAGTTTGATTAATTGTTTTCTTATTTTATTAGGTATAGGTATAGGTAGGTAAAAATCTGAAAACCCAATCCAAATGTTATGTAAATAAATCCATTTTTGAGTTATTCATCTGTAAGGGCAATATATATCAAATAACATTATGAGATTTTATAAGTTGAAGCTCTAGTAACAGGTATTTGTCACAACTTCTGATTATATAGTTTTAAGCGCCTTTTGAAGGTAGGACATTTTCGTTAAGGGATATAAGCGAAACTTAGTCTGTTTTCTGATCTGTTAGGGCATGTGCCCGTTTTTGACTGGAATAGATAAGTGACGCTGGTTTAAGGTCCAATGACCACATTATGTAAGAATTCAGAGATTTGTTTTTGAATTGCATTAGCAGTTAGAAACTGAATATCCCGAATCCCGATGGACGTTTGTGGGGATGCAAAGGAAGTGAGATTTTCTGATTGTGTGAACTCCGGTTTAAATTATTTTAAGGTACATATTGAATATGGTTGAAAAAAGAAGAACTGCGTAATATTTGCTAGAAATAAGTTTTCTATTGCTGCTGTTGCATTTTTAATGACTGTTGCAAATTTAATATTGAGTTTTAAAACTACCTACCAACATAAATGAACACAGATCGGCTTTTGGGTATTCATTTTTGAGAAATATTAGAAAACGGATTATCGTCAGACTCTTTCCGATATCCTGCAACTCGCTTTACGTAAACTAGTAGTCTGGACTAATAGTTGCGGTCTAAGCGTCAATCCGACGAAAACAGAACTACTAGTTCTATTCACTAGAAGAGTTAAGATATCTTTTATCACCCCCTCTAATCTCAACGGGACTCCACTCGAGTTTGCCAAAAGTGACAAATACTTGGGGCTGATATGGAGGGAAAACATTGCCGAACGTGCTAGGAAATCCCAAGTGGCACTCTACTCCTGCAAAAGGACTGTAGGCTCGAGATGGGGCCTCTAACCCAACATAATGCATTGGCTTTACACTGCGGTTATCAGAACGATTATTCTTTACGGCATAATCGTATGGTGGCCGGCCTTGGACGAGATCTCCAATCTGAAGGCCATTGTGAAGACTCAACGCCTAGCATGCATTAGCATAACGGGTGCACTGAGGACATCTCCTACCGCCGCTATACAAATAATGCTCAATCTTCTTCCTCTGGACATCGCCAGCAAGGAATACGCCGCCAACGAGGCAATCAGACTAAGGGAGGGTATAAGCACTGGAGAGGACAACCAACTGGACACGCCAGCACCCTCCTTCAGACATGCTCTTACCTACTACTACTGATTATCTGCCTACGAAAATCGATTTCGAAAACGGCTTTGGCATTCAAGGAATGTCCTACATGAAGGAGCACTTTCAATATTTACGGACGGTTCCAAAACATTAGAAGGAGTCGGGGCTGGTGTATTCTCAGAAGAACTGAGCTTGCTCCTCTCCTTCTCCCTTCCGAAACAATGTAGTGTCTTCCAAGCCGAAATTACAGCTATTCGTCAAGCCACGGCATAACATAGTGTTCGGGATGTAAGCATTACTTGGTTTTTAAAGTTTTATCGAAGTCAAAAATGTGGTTTTCGAGATATGAGCATTTTTTAAAATTACCGTTTTTGGTGATTCGAATTGAAAATTAAGAACACAATAATTTTGAAAACATGAATTTTACTCTATGTTTGCATTTTGATCTAAATCGTTATTTCCGTTTTCAGGTAAACTAAAGAAAAACACATTTTTAAAAAATGATTTTTTCAAAAATCCATTTTACAATAATACAGAGAAAACCTGAGTTTGCTATCCAGGTATAAATGACCATATTACCTTAGAAATGAACTTTTGTTAGAATCGTATTTATCGTTTTCGAGATACGGCTAAATTTCACAAGTAAGGGTTCTTCCAATAAGAGGTGTTATTGTGAATGACCCGCTATTTCGGTAGCTATGGTGAAAATCTTGCAGTCACAGTTCGCAAAACTAAAGCATTTTTTGGTCGTCGTGAAGCACCTTGTCGGACCGCAATGGAAAAATTCGAGCTGTTGGGACAAGTTAGTGATGTGAAGAATAAAACCCGTGCACGTCGCTCAAGAACAACTGAGAACATTGCTGCTGTAGCCCAAAGTGTTGAAGAAAACCCAGGTTTGTCCATTCCTCTACGTTCTTTGGAATTGGGCATTCCACAAACGTCATCACACCGTATTTTGCATAAAGACTTGGTTCTTAAGGCTTATAAAGTTCAGTTAACACAAGAACTCAAGCCGGCCGATCATCAACAACGTCGTGTCTTTGCTGATTGGGTCCTTGAAATGCATGAAAATGATCCAGAAATCCATCGAAAAATCATCTTCACTGATGAGGCCCATTTCCGCCTCGGTGGCTACGTCAACAAGCAAAATTGTTGCATCTGGGGCTCAGAAAACCCAAGAGTTATTGTTGAGAAGCCTCTCCATCCTCAACGTGTGACTGTTTGGTGCGGTTTATGGTCCGACGGGGTCATTGGACCTTACTTTTTCGAAAATGAGGTTGGATCAGCAGTTACGGTGAATGAATTGCGCTATCGAGAGATGATTAATGATTTTTTATGGTCGGAGTTGGAAGGTATTGATCTAAAACAACGTTTTATTTCAACAAGACGGCGCTATGTGCCACAGAAGCAACGAAACCATTGATCTTTTACGGGAAAAGTTTCCGGACCGTGTTATCTCTCGAAGAGGTGATCACTATTGGCCACCGTGATCTTGTGATTTAACACCTTGCGACTTCTTCTTTGGGCCACGTGAAAGATAAGGTCTAAGGCCAACAGCCCAGCGTCGATTCAAGACCTCAAAGATAAAATTCGTGAGGCTATCGAGGACATAGGGCAGCCACTTTGCGATTTGGTTATGGAAAATTTCATGAAAAGGATATGGTCCTGTATGCGTGCTCGTGGTGGCCATTTGGCTGCTGTTGTTTTTCATTATTAACGGCTTACCTTCCTCTTTATTATGAAATAAACATCCGATCATTTATTTCAAAAAATGGTATTTTTCTCTTATTGGAAAACCCTTTAGATACAGTTGTTAGATTCTTTGGCGAAAAACTGAGTATGCAGCAATTTTGACCTCACCTATTTAAGATCAATTATGAATTTTAATTTAAATCGTTTGAGAAGTTTTAAAAAAATGCAAATTTGTTTAAAACCGTGGGAAGTACCGTTAACAATTGGGATATAAAAAAGTTGCCCCGAAGTTTTAGCCCACAAACGCGAAGTCTGAAATCCTAATCCTAATAATTGAGGCTATAGACCTCAGGATCCGACGGACAGACGTACAAGACACACAGAAATGCGTGACCCACTTTTTTAATTTCCTCTAATAATTGTAAATGTTTAATTGATTAAAATGCCGAGTTCTAAATTTAATAAGAATACAATATCTATATTTCTTTTACTATAAATTGTTGTGACTTGTATACCTACTTGTCCCCCATTCTGTCATGGGAGTCTCATATCAGAAAGAAGGACTGTCCATAATGGGAGGTTTAAAATTCCCGCAGCAAAAATACTAGTGACTTTTAAACCCCACAGGGTAAACAAGGAAGATCAAAGTTAATTTAATATTTAACTTTAGCTACAAAGATAGATAGTGTAAGAGCACAAACACAATGACAATATTATAAATGTACATAAGCAAAAGAAAGAGATGCGAAAAATAAAGCCAACATGTTAAAACACGTTTTGCTGACTGCGATGGGATTGCTGGCTGTAGGTATAATTATAAAAGCAGACGAAGTTGGGCCACTGAACAGATCAGATGTGCACGCGTGAAGTGGAGTAATCCATAATAATTCTGAAGAGTGTTAATTATATTAATCTAATAAAGAGTGTCCAATGTATTAACAAAATTAATTATAGTGTTTTTTTTTGAAGCCCCCTGACAAGATAAATACTTTTTTTTTCCCCCTCCCCCTTCCCTAAAATAGGTACACAAGAAAAGATCAAATATGCCCACCTCTTCCCTATAAAAATTCAACAGATGATTTCCCAACACATTTCATCTTCACTACACAAATGAACGTCAAGCATTCTGCTGCAATCTACATTTAAACATCTCCGGCAAATTTCAATTTCTTCCATTTATACATTTTTATGGCGCAAAGAAACTCCTATCTCACACAATTCTTAGCTCACACACCCACTGCCAACTGCCACTAAAACCAAACCAGACATTTATGGCAGGTCAAGTAATTCGACCTTTTGGCTGAACCACTGCAAGTAACCCCATAAAATTCCATCTTTTACATTTTCCCCCATCCGAATGGGTCCATCCCTATATCCGTACAATAGCACGGCTTCGTACAAGGCTCATATATATCCCTTTCGACAACTCACTTAGTATACACCACGCCCATCTCCACTCACATGGAGATTAACAATATTTCATACAGCAAATTTTGGGTAATACCCGCACTCTCTCTCTGTCTTAAAAAAAAAAAAAAGCACACACAAAGAAAGTATCCACATGCAGTATACCCTTGTACAAAATCCTTTAATCACATTCTTCCCATAAATTTGCTCAAATATAATCTCCCTTAGGACAATGATGAAATAACTTTCTTGTCTCGGCACCCTTGCCACAAAAGACAAAACGACGAAAAAACGAAACGAATATTGATCAACGAAGTTGTAGAAGGACGTCTCTCAGCGACGACAACGGTTTTGAGGAAGAACCCTAAACGTATACCAAACCACAAGAAGGATCCACCTCCATCAGATATACACACTCCAGTCGACCATGTATGCTTTCATACACAACTTGCTTTTCATGTTTGCAAAACGCGCGTCCCACGACGTTGAATGGAGAAAAATAACTTCCTCAATGAAAAAGAAATATCCGCCTGGCAGCTTTGTGGTCTTAAAAGCCTTACTCCGAGTTTAACTCGTCTCATTTTTCCATCTGTCGCTTTGGTCCTTGTCGTTTTCACATACCACGAGTAGGTACAACCTATGCACAAATAGCTATTGAAACATTTTGATCCCTTTGCATCATGATATGCTTGGCATTTATGTACCTACAGTCAAACTAGTAAGCCTGAAGGCGATGTAACTTCTCGACAAAAGGATTTCCATCTTACACGTTGTTGTCGCAGTATCCTTACATCGCAGTTACATACACCTAGTCAGGGAGGATATGGCTTTTCCATCTGCCGCGACTTGCTCTCTCTTTGCGAATGCAACTCTAATGCAGCAAACTTATTGGTTACACCACACACACACAGGATGTGTGTGTCCCTCTAAGAAAGGAATTCTTAAAGGACATTTTAGCATATTTCTATTTCTATGCCATGAAGTGCGCTGCCAAGACCGAGCTGGTATCCTTTAAATTTTCTCTAAGGTTGAGATGGATTTTATTTTAGCAAACACTCACTGAGGCTATTCGGTGCGGAGGCGGGTTGTAAGAATGTGGGGATGGTCCTGGTCCTGGTCCCATCTAAGTCGCACATAGCATATGTGTGCGGTGTGAATTTGCATATACAACCGAATCTATTAAATGACTTTGAGTCGAGTGTAGCAGCTTTTCGTGCCGGTTTCGTTTTGGGGGTTGTTCCTTGTGTCCTATGGAAAACTGAAAACGTTTAGAATGTGGGGCAAACTTGTCAAACAACAACCGGAAAATGCGAACAAATTTTGTTGTACATGACCGTAGCATTGTTTGCTAAAGAAGACCATCATCAAAGCCAGAGCCAGTTGCGGTGTATGCGGCTCTTCGCCAGGTGCTTGACTTAATTCTAAGAGAAACCGAGAAGAATCTCCGTTCATACAATATATATAGGTATACTTGTACACACTCGTATTGTTGTGTTTACATCTGACTTATATGAGGTCAAGTGGCTGTGTGCTAGCATTTTAAACATGAAACTCTTCTGTATTTATTTTTATTTATTCGGCATCATTTATGGATTATGTCGAGAGTATTCAATATTCATACTTAGTAGGGATTTGTGGCTACCATAGCTTTATACGAGTTGGTGGAGGCTTCAAAAAATAAGATGAAATTAAATGAATGTATACGTACTCCTACTCATTTCGGTGTAGCTAAGCTGTATATAGGATGGAATAGGGTACCTACGAATTTGCATAGCTATACGTCTGATGTAAGGCTGCCTTATTTTAATATTAGCCTAGGTTCCAGTCCCGTAAAAACCCAAACTCAAACTTAGGGTTTTCCAATGCGCCACCTCTCGGGAACGTCTGACAAACATCCGAGAGTATAACTGTCTTGAAAAACTCACATAAAACGAATGGTTGTGAGAATCTAGGTCTAGGGTCCCTAAGGACCTGTTGCGCCAACTTTTTTTTATTTTGCTAAAACTGGTTACATACACTTTTGATACAAGTTTTATGCGGTACCGAAAAGCTGAATTTAGAGACTTTTCCTACGAATATGGCAAACCTACTCGTATATCATGGGTTACTTACAAACTTCGCGAGCGGGCTAACACTGGAGTATCATCCATTCAAATGCTTTATATGTGACTTACATGTTACGTCAATCTATTGTCATCCGCTGTTGCGTCTTATTTACTTACTTTTGATAGCATGCTGCTCCAATGGGCCTTACTTAATATACCCTTCCAGTTGTCTCCAAATTCGCTCTCCACACTGCATGATAGTGCGTGACCTTGTCTTTATCCTTTTGTGGTATCGAAAGCATAGGAGAGCGTCGCCAACAGTGAGACAGTTTTTTTTTCAAATGACTATATCTAAAAAAGTATTCCGAGTAGTTAATTGATTTTAACTGCGTTAGGTAGTTTTATTCAATGCTTTTTTTTTTTTTTTTTTTTTTTTTTTATAATTTACTAGTTCTCAAGGGGTTTTTGTTCCCTTATAATGCTAATGCACAGCACGAGAAGAGAAGAGGTGCTGGTGCACATTGGTCTTAAACAATTGTGGGCTATAATGAGAGGGGAAAACCGTGTGAGGCAATGCATTCCACATGCGTGTTGTTCGACTCACAAAAGAATCTCTATATTTTACAGTACGTCCGAAGGTAGGCTTAAGGGTGAACTGGTGTGCATTCGATGTGTGACGGGTGTTGCGAGAGAATTGTTGAAGGTGCGGAATGCAGTTAGCTATTTCATCAGAGCATCGGTGGTGAAAATATCGATAAAATAAGGAAAGGCAAGAAACATTTCTGCGATGTTCGAGCGGGTCAATATAGACTTCGCTATATTTCTATCACCTATAAGTTTTATCGCGCGCTTTTGAATTCTGTCTAGTAGGTGCAATGAAGTTTTTGGTGCACCTGACCAGATATGAGCGTTGTACTCAAGCTTAGGCCGAATAAACGCCTTGTATATTGTAGCTAAGTCGGAGGGTGTAAAGTACTTCTTTCATCGATTTAAGAAACCTAGACATTTCGCAGCGTTTTTGGCGACTTCGTATATGTGGTCATTCCAACGGAGTTTGTCGTTGACACCATATACCAAGTATGGAAAGTCGTTCGGTTTCATCGATGCAAGTCCCATTCATGGATAATGGGTTAGGGTTCAGGTTACGCTTTAATGATAGAAGGCAGCATTGTGTTTTGGAAGCATTAAATTCCACTCTATTGATTGTACCCCATTTTATAATGCTGTCAAGATCGGAATTTAATGTGTTTGGCATACGTCGCCGTTCCAGATCCACGGCCGAAGAGCAGGGACGTGAGTCAGGGAACGAATATGAATATGAGAAGTAATAGACAAGAGATCATTGATGAATATGAGAAAGAGTGTCGGAGACAAAACAGAGCCTTGGGGAACACCAGCATTTGTATGGTGAATTGCAGACTTGAAACCGTCCAACACAACTTGAATTGAACGGCCAGAAAGGTAGTTTCTAATCCATTGAAGAAGAGACGCGTCGATCCCATAGGCACGCATTTTCGACAAAAGAGCTTGGTGCCAAACTCTGTCAAATGCTTTCGAAATATCAAGCGCAACAATCTTCGTTTCACCAGAGTGGTGGAGAGATTGGTTCCACTTTTCGGTGAGATAAGTCATCAAATCACCAGTGGACCTGCTGCTACGAAAACCGTATTGCCGGTCATTGAGAAGTTTTCGTGATTCAAGATATTTCATAAGCTGACGGTTTATCAGCGTTTCCATGACCTTGGAAAGAATGGACGTAAGTGCAATGGGTCGGTAGTTGGTGGGTGAAGAAGAATCGCCTTTTTTTTGGAACGGGCTGGACAAATGCAGTTTTCCATCTACTCGGAAAGAGTCCAGAAGAGTAGGACAAGTGGAAAAGCTTACGCAGTGGTTTTGCCAGCGTGGAAGAACACCTCTTCAGAATTATGGGGGATATACCATCTGGACCAGCGGATTTGTGAATGTTAAGATCTTTTAATACTCTTGCTACTGTGCGAGTGCGGAAATGTATTTGTCCCATGAAATATTCGACGCTCTCGAGCACAGGTGGAGACATGATGCAATCTGGAATGTTGGAGCTTGCGGCGAATTGCGCAGCCAGCAGATTTGCTTTGTCCAAAGAGTTGACAGCTGGAATGTCATTGTAAACGAGTGTGGGGATTGACGACGTGGTGGAGTTCTTAATATTTTTCACGAAAGACCAAAACTGTTTACTACCACTGGGACAGTGAAGTATTTTTTGTCGTAAGTTTTGGTCATGAGAAAATTTTGCACGTCGTATCACGGAGTTGCAGTCATTTCGGACTCGTCGAAACTTTTTTCGGTTTTCCTCGGTTGGGTTTGCTTTATAAGCCCGAAAGCTCAACTCTCTCAACCTGATAGCTTCTTTGCAGCTCGAGTCGCACCAAGCATTCTCCTTAGGTATAATACTCTTTTTTCTGTTGGGAATAAAGGATCTCATACCCAGGAGAATGGTGTTTGTAATCATTTCAGCGGCGGCATCCACGTCACTATCGAGGAAGCATAGTGACCAGTTAAAGCTCCGAAAAAAGAAGTTAAGGCCGTCCCAATTGGCTTTCTCATAATGCCATACCGTTTTTTTGGGAGCTTGTTCTTTAACTGTGTGGTTTGTGTATGAGAATTTAGCTGAAATGACACAATGGTCCGACGAACCTAGAGGCGACGTTACGTCAATAGAATATTTATCTGGATGAGAGGTGAGGAACAAGTCCAATGTGTTAGCGGCATGATCTGCAGCATCCGGAATCCGTGTAGGCTCGTTTACAAGCTGAGTTAAGCTGTTAATCTCAGCGAAAATCCTAATATACCTTCCTTCGGGTGTTGTCTGTCCAGAATGGCGAAGCCAATCGGAATTGTGTTTATTACATACTTAAAATTAAATTTACCTTTGCCGATAAAAAAAATGTAAATCAAAACGGCCGAGTACCTCTTTTGTCTCACTGCTGGTACAACTAATACAACAGTGAGGCAGTCCTTCCCCAACAATGAGACACCCACAAAAAATATTTTAAAAAAACTAATTTTGTTTGATAAACATCTATATGTTATTATGCAAAGAAGTCTTATGAGTTATGAATAAAAATAACGAAATAAAATTAAAAACTAAAGCAAATGTTGCAAAAAATGTCTTCAGTGACAAACAAATAGATAATAGCAAAAAAAAAAAAATCGATTTCACTATTCATGAAGTAAAAATGAAAAATTTAGCGCACTTCAATTTGGTCAAATGTGACTCCAATATGGATACTGGCTTGTTGCCGACTGGTGTGGCCGCAAAGAATCGGCTCTGGGAGAATCATTTTTATGTCTTCTTTGACTACAAATGAAATATCTTCAACATTTGGATAAGCGAACTTAAATATTTTATTTTGCCATCTTAGAAAACATATATCAATGTTTCCGTCGAGATCCCTGTCCATTTTTTTCCCGACTTAAGGAATTCGATCAGAACATGTTCTCCTTTAATTGGATCTGTTAAAAGCTGATCAAAGGCGAATGTTTCTTCAGACATATTGAACGATCCTTCGATCGAAGAATCTTTAAACTCATATTCCACATCCGACGAACTGGAAGACTCGTAGATTATACCAGTTCCTTTGTATGTTTACATTATTAGCGATAGCCATTTCATGGGCTTTTGGACATTCTAAAATGGGCAAACCTTGGGCAATTGGGCAATTTCTTGCTCATTACTGAATATTTTATTCATAGAGTATTTTGCCGTCATTTTGGCTTCCTTGTTCTCGGTAGCTTTCTTATATCGAGCCAAAGTCTGGAAAGCTATATGGCACTGAGCACCGGCTTTTCGCAGGCTCATACCATCTTTCACCAATGAAACAGTCTTCTTCATTGCATCCTCCGAAAATGTTCCATACGCAAAATGAGTCTTGGCTTAATGGATAGGGATAGCGGACAATTTTTTTTTTTAATAATTAACCAATGAAAATATATAACAAAAAATAGTGAGACACTGTCCCACTGATGGCAACGGGATTTTGTCTCACTGTTGGTAAATAGTCGAAAATATGTTAAGCACAATAAGATCTAGTTAATTATTTTCTCTATACTATAATCTACACAATATGTAAAACATTGATTGAAAAACTCACCTAGATAAAAAGTTATTTCTTTTTTTTTGAGACATTTAAATTTAACTTTTAAGTGTTTTTTCCACTGCCCTATATCACGGCGCGAATACTCTCCATTTTAAGTAAACAGAAACTAAACCAATCGGACGAACATCTGTTGCATGACCGTCGACAACAAGCGCGACGTGTTCATACATATTTCTTCGGAGTTATTGAGAATGTCTCACTGTTGAATGTATCTCACTGTTGGAGGCGCTCCCCTAAACTAAGCATTAAATTAGACTGTCAGCTTCCGCGCCCCTACTTGATTCCCCCGCAAATTGTGAAACAAAAATGTCTATCTGTGAATACGTTTTTTTTGAAAAAAAAAAAAACATTTGTCGGATTTAGCCATTTTTGCATGGTTTTCTTGGTTAGGTACCTAACAGCCCGCTTTCTGTCATCTGTTAAAAGCTAAGTCGTGGACACAATCGGAAAAGGTTTTTGTGATTTGTAGGAACTGCATCCTTTGAATTGGTTGTGGTTAGAGTCGATGTCCGCTGACTAGAGTAGGGGAGAGGGGGTCACCTTAGGACACTTTTTACAAAAATCGCTCTAGATCCATTAAAAAGCGGAGTATCCCTTCGGATCTTGAAAATTATTATTACATGTTGTTTTATCTTTGAATCATATATCCAAATAAAGATGTATAGTTATGAATTAGATATATTTTTTTATTTATTTTAATAATCTCTTTAAAGTGTCCCATTCTGCCCCTCTGGGGGGGGGGGCACCTTAGGACAACCATGGGGCAGTTTTGGACATGTCTAAAAAAACGCTCATTAGGAGCGGTTTCCTTCTTTTCTTGTAATTTCTGACCATTAGTGCAGAGATAAACCTAAACAACTAAAACCAAAAACAATCACACTGAAAAAAAGGGGGCAGATTAGGACATGCCCAAAAGTTCCTCTCGCGCATTGTCCAAAAGTGCCCCGAGAGGGATAAAAAACTAAAAACTTGATATTTTTTTAGAAATAATGTAAATTGTTAATATTTTGGTTGAATAACATCGCTACACATATAAACATTATACTTGAACACTTTTAATTTGTAATTTGAGCATAATGTTAGAATAATATTTTATTTTTTAAAGTTGGTATCGTTACAATATCCATCAGATGTTTGTTTGAAGTGGATTCGCCACTGTAAAATTTTATTAAAGTATTAAAAAGTTTTTTTTTGTAGTACTTTTTCTTAAGTTGTCCTAAACTGTCGCCGTCCTTAACCGCCCCCCTCTCCCCTACTAAAAGATTGGATAGGGCGATAGATATGTATGCATGTAAGGAGTGTTGTGGTAACTGTTACGTTACGCACCGTAGCAATGTCTATTGTCAGCTTCCAGAAAAGTTGTCCTATAAGATATGTTTTGCGATTATACCCCCAAAGATGTTCTCCGTGCTAGTTATGGCTTTTTAATTACAAAAGATGGATCTAAGGTCATACTTAGAGCATATGACGCTTGTTTTATTGAGGAACTCGGTCGAAGCAGTCTTATTTGGAACTGATACCCTGAAGCATGGCGAGTCTCTATAATTTATGCAGCTTAGTGGTGAAGTGTTTGTTTGAACCCAACGTACGGATAAACAGCAAAGACACTACAATTTGCCACATTGAGAAGGCTAGAGTTTCACGCACCTAGGCGATACGTTTTGTCTGCAGCTAAAGTACCTGATGATGACTTTCGAATATGGCTGTAGCCTGATAATTGATAGAATATTTATTACTCATAATTGGAATGCTGTCAGGTATGTTATGTCCTGCATTGTCGAAAATATGCTACGTGCAACGATGTTTTGTGGGCGCCTTTTATGTCTATAAATTTCTATAGACATTTTGCTATGAGCGAGGTAGGTATGATGGGGTACTTTCGTCGATGAGACACTTTTGATTTTCGCTATTATAGAAAGGCGGTTAATCTTCTATATTCTTCTTCTATATATATAATTCTTTCGGGGTGTAACTCGATGATCACGTAACTCGATAACCCCTGGGAAGATTTTCATAATTCTTTTTTTGTTTTGTTCGTATTGCTGTATATATCAGGTTTATATTTACTTTTTGTCGCGAAAACAAAACTTTGAGGGGATGAAAGAGGTTATGGAAGTTTGTATGGGGAAATAATAAAAAGAAACTGGATAGAAATCGAGTAGTGACACTTCAAATAAAAAAAAAATATATTTGAAGTTTTAAAAGCAATTGTTGTTGTCAAGTATTTTAATTATTTTCCAAACAAATTGTTGTTGTCAACAATTTTGATTTTTTTTTAAATAAATATTTGTTCTAATAAATTATGTTTACTATGTTAATGTGTTTAACTAAACTTGCTTCTCAATTATGCTATAATAATAATAATTATTAATTATACTTGCTTCTCAAGTCTTGCTATAAAAATAAACTCTAAAATATAAACCGCCCCTCAGGCCATACTTAGTACTTTTCGAATTAATCTAGTACTATTAATGTCTAAACTGCGCCTTGAATTTTCCTAGCATACGCTTCCTAGCATTTTCGTCATTCGCTTCTTCAACTCCCACGCCAGACAACCACCATAAAATAAATCATCTTTTAAATAAAGGAGTTAAGCCAATTAAATAAGTTAAAAGTTAGTTTTATTTACTTAAATTATAATTCAAAATTATTTAAACAATCGTGGTAAACAGAATATTTTTATAAAAACTATTATTAGCACAGCACAATATCAAACTTATAGATCTAAATAATAAAAATAATAAAATAATAAATAAATTATAAGAAATAAATGTAGGGTTTGCGCAACAGGTCCATACGGACTCTATGGGCCTTACCTACTAGTTATCATTTTTAACCTTCGCACTAAATATTTTGTAGTTCACAATAGGTTATTTTACAATTAAAATTTCTCCATTATAAATTCGTAAAATCAGGCCAGACAGTTAACATGATAAGAAGTGACAAACCAGACTTCTTGTAGCCACTCAGGTGTAAAATTTCATTATCGTAGTGTAATTGACAGGTCCATTTCTTGAGATTTTCTTATCGGCCAGATTCGTCCGAATTTTGACACATATGGCTTCAATCATTCCATTTCCATTAAACCATGGCGACCTGCGACCTTCATTTGAAAGAAAAGAAATAAGTCGTACAATGCCATCAGCTACCCTACCAAACAGTGACATAATAAATTCTCTAGGACCTCTTGCCTAAATTATATTTGCTCTGTTTGTGACGAAAAGTTACATGTTAAGCCTTTCAAACCAAAAATTAGCCTCATAAGTCATCGCTGCCTCTCTCAAAATCATGAAGTCTGTTCCGCAAATCGACTACCGATATTCAAAGTTTGAACTTAAAGCTCTGCTGTCACAGTGAGTACCTATCCCAGATTTATTCACAATGGCTGGCGTTCAACTAGAAGAGTGTCATTATTGATTCCATAGACAGCTCATGAGGTGGCCCGTGGCCGTAATGGGCCGAAATATGTGGCTTTCATCTGATCAGTCACGACTTACTGACTCTCAACCTAAAGCAACCAATCGACAATGCTGCGGTTTCTCCGTTTTGAAAGACCTTTTATCTGAAAGTGTCCCAATAGTAAAAAGAAAACAGAGGTGTTTTTTTTTTTTTTTTTTTTTGAAATAGTTTTTATTAATTTTTTTTTGTGTTTTTTGTTTTCATATTTTTTTTACGGAATGTTTTTGTCGTTTGTATTTTTTTGTTATGTCAAATAACATTTATTAATTTATTTATTTTTTACAATGAGATTTTGTTTTCCATATATAAATCACTGTCAAGAAAATTGGTTTCTTATATATTACTCATAATATAATTATATTTAAAACATTATTTTTTTTAAATTAACCTAACAATTTAATTTATTTTCATTTATTTTTTTAATTATACATTTTCTTTTACTTTTTTTTATTCAATAGTCAATCGGTAATTATATCTAAAATTTTATCTAAATTCTTTTATTTTGGATTTTCTGTTTTTTTTTTTTATAAGTCATTATACTCTTGGTTTAAATTGTGTTCTCTATTTGCAATGCAGATATAATTACATAGTTTTTTTTTTTAAAGAAATGTTGTTTCTTTTTTGTTACTTTACAATATTAAAAAAAAATATTTAAATTTCAGTTAATAAGATTTTTCTATTGAATATTTCTTTCTTAGTTCGTATTTACATTTTAAGTTAAATTTCCTATAAATTCTATTTAATTATAAACATCATAAGTTATGGCAATAGTTGCAATCAAGTGCCACAAGGCTTTGATTTGTAATATTCTGAATTCCTTTTGTTTTGTAAAATTTTGTTTGTTGCAACATTAGTAGTGTTTACTCATTTATTTATTTGTTCTTGTATACTAAGATTTTATTGTTTTGGAAAAGTTTTTATTTGGTTTTATTAAAAAAAGAAAAGAAAAGAAATATATCTAAATTATTAACATAATATTTACAGAGTTGTTCATTTGATGTGGAGTTTGTGTTAAGAAACTTTACAATCAGATTGTTAAAGTTAATTTGCCTTATTATAAGGAAGGAACATTTAAATCGTCGTATCATCATTAAATTTTTGGTTTGCATTATATGTGTTGTGTTAAGTTTTGTGTATTTAATTTTGTTTTTCTCTAGAAAAAGCCTTATATTTATTAATAATGAAATGAAAGGGGTTATTGCTTTAAGTTGTTGCTAAAAGTTGAGTATGTATAATGTAGGAAAGATTTTGTTTTGATTTCTTAAACTGAGCTATATGATATGACATGGTAGTAGAAATATGTTAAATAAGAAATAATGTACAAATTTTAAATATATAATATTGTGTTTTTTTTTTAATCACTATTTCAACTGAAAAGGAGTGTCGCATAAGGGGATACAAACCACTGAACGGGAATGAATGCGTAGGTTTGTTACTTTTTCACTCTTTAAGGGCTGAATATTAAGAAGAAGTTTTGGAAATAAAAAGTCTATCATGGATTAACATATAAGCGGGCACATTGGAAGTGATGACTTATGCTTCGGGAATATTTTTTTTTTTTCGATCAGTCTTACCTGCTTCTTATTTTGTTTTTTTTTTTTTACTATTTTTGACAGGATGTTTAACCAAAAGTAGGAATAGTGTTCATAAAAAACTTGCACTTTGTACATTCGTGCGATAAAAAGCTGTCGAATTAAGATTGAGGAGGGAAAAGGTGAACAGTGTTAGTCTGTCACTGGCATTTATCTCTGTACGGACATTTTCAACATATTTTTCCTCGCATTGTTGATGTATTGTTGAAACTCCCCTCACTTTCTCACCCTACCGATTTTTAACCAAGAGTCATGAAATGTTTGTTTTTTTTTTCGAATATTCAGCTCGGCCAAAACTAGAACTGATCGTTGTTCGAACGGCTTAAAACTCAAATCACCCCTTTGACGAAAGAAATAGTTCGAAAACTCCATCTGGTAAACGAATATTTTTTGTGAACGGTGTATCTTGGGAACGCAGTGGCTCATTGGTTAGTTAGTTGGACTACCAAGCGATGGGTCTCAGGTTCGATCGTCAGAAAACATAACATTTTAAATTATATAAATTAAATTAAATAAATAAATTTAAAATTAAAACAATTTAAGGTACAATTTTGATCACTGCTAAACCTCTTGCAAACGTTTGATAAACATTCGAAAGTAGGTAGGTATGTACATGGAAAAGCTTCTAGATTTTAAACAAAATTTATATTTACGAAAAATTTAAATTCGCCGTTCGCCTCATGCTTGACATATTTGATTTTTTAACTTGCATGTCGCTTTATAGGCCTCTAAAACTGGAATAGGGGACATTTTAAAAACATTTTATGGGTATTTTAATTTTGCGAACAGAAAAAAGATCTCAAATATTAAGACCTTCAATGGTTTGGATTTTGAATTTTGGAAACACCGAGAGATGAGTTTTTTTATAAGACGTATTTTTAAGGGACTCGTTTTTAAATTGGCAGCACTCAATCTAGTGATAGGCTTTCTCAGAGGCTCCCAATTGCTGGCAAGAAAGTGTTATAGTCAATGGAGAGAATTGTAGAGCCAAGATTGCTGAAAAATTCCTTTCTTAATTGAATGTCGTTGATGCCGAAAAGCTTTGATCTTTACGGCACAAAATTCCCCGCAGTGATTAACAAAATCCATCTATTGCGGTAACCATTCACTATCGTGCATCTATTTTCAGTGGGATTGTGAAGTCAGTATCAGTAGTCTCAGCTGATGAATTGCGGAAGCTAGCTATTGGAAAGTCTATATTCGCCGCATAAGTACCGATATACCTCATCCTATGGCGCCAGTTGGTCCAAAAAATTCGTCGACATTTTGTGTTCCAGATTGATATCTTGTTAAGCCATATTCGTTTTCCGGGACTGTCGCAAGACGGACCTGAATACCGACGGGACTGTCGTAAGACGGACCTGAAGACAGCCGGGATTGTCGCAAGACGGACCTGAAGACCGTCGGGACTGTCGTAAGACGGACCTGAAGACCGCCGGGATTGTCGGAAGACGGACCTGAAGACCACCGCGACTGTCGCAAGATGGACCTGAAGACCGCCTGGATTATCAAGACGAGCATGAAGACCGCCTTGACTGTCGCAAGACGGACCTGAAGACCGCCGGGACTGCTGTCGCAAGACGGACCTAAAGACCGCAATGACTGTCGTAAGACGGACCTGAAGACCACCGCGACTGCCGCAAGATGGACCTGAAGATCGCTTGGACTGTCGTAAGACGGACCTGAAGACCGCAGGGACTGTCGCAAGACGGACCTGAATACCGCCGGGATTGTCGCAAGACGGACCTGAAGACCGCCGGGACTGTCGCACGACGGACCTGAAGACCACCTGGATTATCAAGACGAACATGAAGACCGCCGGGACTGTCGCAAGACGGACCTAAAAACCACCGGGACTGTCGCAAGATGGACCTGAAGACCGCCAGGATTATCAAGACGAACTTACAGATCGCCGGGATTGTTACACGAAGGACCTGAAGACCACCGCGACTGTCGCAAGATGGACCTGAAGACCGCCTGGATTGTCAAGACGAACATGAAGACCGCCGGGACTGTCGCAAGACGGACCTGAAGACCGCCGGTACTGTCGCACGACGGACCTGAAGACCACCTGGATTATCTAGACGAACATGAAGACCGCCGGGACTGTCGCAAGACGGACCTGAAAACCACGGGGACTGTCGCAAAATGGACCTGAAGACCACCGCGACTGTCGCAAGATGGACCTGAAGAGCGCCTGGATTGTCGTTGGACGGACCTGAAGACCGCCGGGACTGTCGTAAGATGGACCTGAAGACCGCCGGGACCGTCGCAAGACGGACCTGAAGGCCGCCGGGACTGTCGCAAAATAGACCTGAAGACCGCCTGGATTATCAAGACGAACATGAAGACCGCCGGGACTGTCGCAAAACGGACCTGACCATACCACCGGGACTGTCGTAAGACGGACCTGAAGACCGCCGGGATTGTCGCAAGACGGTCCTGAAGACCACCGGGACTGTCGTAATACGGACCTGAAGACCGCCTGTATTATCAAGACGAACATGAAGACCACCGTGACTGTCGTAAGACGGATCTGAAGACCGCCGGGACTAACCCACCGGAGAACCGAGCCGCTTACCGTACCGCCGAAGCTAAACCGCATATTTAAGACAAACCAAGTATAACAATTGTAAAGTTATTTGAATTGTAAAAATTGAATTATCAAATTGTTTGGAAAAATATTTTTTAAATCTAAGACCTAAACGTAATAAAGGCAACTCCTCTACCTGAAGTGTTTCTTTCGGAAGAGCCCTGGAGATCTGCCGAGCTAACCTCAGCCCCAGGCAAAAAGCACATCAAAATATAAACAAATTTGAAATCCATTCTAGCTGACCAAAGGTGATTATGTGGATAAGCATTCGATACCCCAGCATTTTTTGCCACCCCCATTCACTCTAATTTACAAGTAGTTTGCTATCCCCTTATTAGCGCATAAATAAAATTATTTTTTTGTTTACATAATAAGCAAACAATAATTACGATAGTAATAACATATTCAAAACGAAAATTATTGAAATAAAATCAATTTCAGTTGCTGCGTCGCTTGTCTACTATGTACACTTGTACACAAATACAAAATTCGTCCGAAAAGAATACCCGTCAACTTTAAATCGTACAATTAATTTCGAATTAATTTTTATTAGTTATTATTTATATACAAAAAAAAAAGAAGAACAAAAACAAATATATTGCACTATACATTATTGGCCTCCAGTTGCTGTTGCCTTATTCACAATGGTAACAACTCATTTAAAACCATTTCAGTTCCGATAATACGATGTCCTTGTTCGTGTAGTTCGCCTGAGCAGAATGGCTGAATTTATATCTCATGTTATAACAAAATAACTATGAGAATTGTACGTGTTCCGAACCGGTGTCAGGTGTTTTTTTGGTTCTTTCATTTTAATAATTGTAAATATTTTCATTGTATTCCATGTGAAAACATCAACTGTGTAGGAAGGACACGCGAGGAAAAATAGAGACAGACATATTGAGAGAGGGCGAGAGTGAGCGAAAGGGGTCGGTATCGGTTGTGGAAATAAATTTAAATTAAACACAACTCTCCTGCTGTGAGTACATTAATGGTGTCCGAACTGTAACAATTTCCCGGGAGTATGATTTGCCCATTCCTGGAACTATAGCTGCTGTTGGGCTGCCAATAGCAGCCGCAACACCGGCTGTGCTACCCAGCGCCTGCTGCTGCTGTTTCATGGTCATTTGCGCGGGTGCCGGTGATACACATCCACCCACGGCAGCCGCCGCCACCGTCACCGGATGGCCCATCAGCAGCGCTGAATGTTGCTGCTGCGGCTGCTGTTGCTGCTGGTGATGGTGGTGATGCGGCAGGGTGTGGTACCCACCAGGATGCTGTGGCATGGCATAAATAGCCACCGTTCCGGGTGACACCGTCGACGGTGTGCCCTGCGACACCGGTGATGATATGCAGGGCGGGAAGGGTGACGTCGACGCAGAGCCGCAATGCGTCTTGTAGTGGTCTATTTGAGCATATATCGTTGGTTCGTCAAAGTAGTCGTAAGCGGGTGGTGGCGCTGCCATTTTTGTGCGATTCAGTGTACTAGTGGTGAGATTTGTCGGAGGACAGTTGGGCAGCAGTTTCTTGGTACTGCTGCCGCTACTGCTGCTCAGCAGCATGCTGCTGCAGTCCACCGAAATGGACTTCTTTGGTGGGCCGGTGAGCGCCAGCTCAGCATAGTGCAGTTCATCGTCCTGTAGGAGAAAGCAAACATACAAAAAAAAAAAAATGTTTTTTTCAAATACGGTTTCTGTTTTTTGATACCCATACCTTGGCAGACTGATACAACCCCCGGTCGTCCGGTGGATTACACGTGATCTCCGCTTCGCTGGTTGTCGACAAATGCCCGGATGGCGTTTGTGTTGCCGATTTCTGTTTGTATTCACCATCCACTGCAAAAGACACACACGAAGAAAGAGACGACCAAAATGAATCTTATTAGTGCTAGGAATTGCTGGATACAATTGATCAGAGGCCGCCAGACATCGCCCGGTTGCTTTATATATTTACCTTCATTGTACGGCACAACGTCTGGATTCTTTTCGTCGTACATTTCCTCCGAGTGACTCAGGGGCAGGGAGATTTTATCCTTAATTTGTAAATTGCCTGGACGTGAGAATTTCTGATTCTGATGATGGTACTTTTGTTGCTGCTTGTGCGAGCGTATTTTCAATGCGGCAATTGTGCCAATTCCAATGCAGACAAGTGCCACCAGGACACCGACAAAGATGCCAACTGAAAGGATCGGCGTTAGCTCGAAGTTTGCCTGAGAGCCCTTGAATGAGGTGAGTGCAACTAAAAAGATATAATTTGCAACAAGAAGAAACTTTTAGGTGTGACGAAGGAATATCATAAGTGCGGAATGGAGATTCAGGATTTCGTACAGGAAATTATGCTGGTTGTATGATATACGAGGGTACTGTATGATAAATGGGGGATTGATGTCATAACATGTTTATAGCTGTTGAAGCTATATGAGTTTGTCAAGTGGAATTTTGATTGCATATGTGTGGCAGGTGGTTCGGATGATGCATCAAATTGTGTTATATGAATTATGAATGCATTTCGTCTTGGAGAGACGTGCCAAATATTGCAAAAGTAGGGTATAAGAGGGTGTATCGAGCTGGGGTTTGAATTAAAATGGAATGGAATTTCCTTATCAATCTTAGAAGAAAACTGGAAGGCGGTTCGAATGGCATTTCTGAGAAATGGCTGCAAGGCAAATTTCTAAAGTATTCCGGAGCAGGTATCATCGTTTGAATTACTTATGCAGATTATTCGTACAGAGGCATTGAAGTGTATATTTAATTATGTGGTGCTAACATTTTCGGTCCAACGAGCCCGAAGGAAATGGGATTATTTCAGAAATAGATGATGAGGGAGGTGTCGACCGGAGGTAATCTTTTGTATTGCATCATTTATATTATATGCCCTTTTTGGGCCAGTTGGATGTTGGCAGGTTGCAGAGCTTGATATTTGTTTAAAAATGTAAGAGCAAAGCGATAGAGACTGCGAAACAAGAAAAACATGAGCTAGCACAAGTCTAGAGAACCCCCGAGGACTCGCTACATACACCCCTATCGAGGTATCCGTTCGGAACGGAATTTTCACCGATATTTACAAAGTCCGATATACCTTTGCGAAAAATAGTCCGATGATATAGACCGCACCTTGTCGCATTGCGTGGAACCTCGTTATACCTTGACAGCAACACGTCACATTTTTTCCGAAGCTCTCCGACAACTATGTAATTGCTGCGGGAATATTTTAATCTGAAATTACCGCGTTTATTTTTATATGCTTCAATTATTTTTTTTCCGAAACGGATACTTCGAACGCAATTTGAGTTCCGATTTTATCTTTGACTTTCGTATCGGAATTCTTTCCGAGCGGTTACCTCGATAGGGGTGATAATGCATACAAAAAAAAAAAAACGGATTGCAGAGAAAACTACTGGCAAAAGCGACCGACAGTCCAAATTGCCACTGCAGAGAGCGAAAAAAGGGTTCAAACGAGGAGATGCCGATAACATTTGACTGTCCAGTCACCATTTATTGGAATAAATCATCCAAGTCGATGGGTCAGTCGGGGCCTGTAATCGACATCCGTGGATATGTTCTTCACAAAACGAAGATGACAACATCAAATCAGCCCGTGAACGGTATGCAAACTTCTTTTCTAAATGTGGTCAGATAACACAGAAATAATACCTGAAGACTTTTGAGCTCCAACCGACGACAGGCTGAAATGCTAATAGTCCTTAGGGATTTTGACAATGCCAAAGGCTAATGAGAAATGAACACGCGTTAAAAAACTCATTAAAACTGCATTAAAAGATCTTCGAAAATTTATCAAATAATTGATGCCGAAAATTCACCGCAAACACGTCAGAAACGCATACATAAGTGCAAGAAAAACGCATTAAAAGCGTGTAGAAAACCTTATCAGAAAGCTCTTTAAAAACTCAATAAACCTCCATCAAAAATATGTTAAAAATTCACCAAAAAAACGCAATAAAATCACTTGAAAAATTCATAAAAAAGCCCTCCAAAAACTTTTGAAAAACGCATCTAAAATCGCAATAGAAGCGCATCAAAGAAAAATAAAAAAACGCTCCAAAACCGAGTCGGAAGATGCTTCAAAAAACACCTTAAAAAAACGCATGACGAAACAAGACAATAAACGATTGCAACCCTGTCGCCTGACTTCTGATGTGAAGGCGAAGGCACTCATCGGGTCGATGGATGTAGATGAAATCCTTTAATTCAGAATAACTAGATCGAATGGAATTGTTTATCGTTGGTGTTTTTTTGACATGATGTAGGTACATGATGATTTTACCCTCATTGAAAACTAAACCTATTTATGCAGTTCGAGTCTATGAAATATTTGCGACGACTCTTATTAAACAGTTTGAGCTTGAGAGTTAGCGTAATATCTAAGAAGTCCTAGGGCAGCGAACCACCTAGTAATAAAAACACTTCAAAAATGCATTACAAACAGTATAAAAATACAGACAAAAACGTGTTAAAAGTCGGCGAAAAAAAAACAATAAAACGCAATAAAAACACATCAAAAACTGCTGAAAAACCGAATCTAAAAAAAAGTGAAAACATGTCTAAAACGTCCCAACAAAAACATATCAAAACTTGATTAAAAATGCATCGGAAAAAGCGAGGAAAAAGCCAACGAATACTTCAAAAACGCGTCAGAAAATGCGCCGAAATATACTTCAAAAACAATTCAAAAATACACATTGTAAACATATCGAGTATCTACTTAAGTAAGTTTGACAGCTGTCTGACTCTATGTATCTCAGGATTGATTGGCTTAGATCGGTCATATGAACAGCCGTTTCAGTTGACGTTTATGGAGGGCTAACCGACGAATTTAGTCCACAAATTTGTGACTGAGAATGAGTATTAAGTTGACAGTTCGCATGCGCTGCTGGCGTAGGAAAAGTGACGTTCCCGATCAATCTAATTTTTGAGTTCAGGTTACATCTAGTCCAGACCAATCGAGTCGACTTAAGGAGATTTTTTAATGTTCAAATCGCTATAAATATACATCAAACTTGGTTGAAAAGGGATGAGTAAAAAAAACTTCAAGAACGATTTCAAAAACGCATCGAAAATCAGTCATAAAGCGCTTCGGAAAATGATCCAATTTTGAGAATAGATCGATCATTATTGTGTTCAAGGGGCTTAATTATTGTTGCAGCATTTTCGGCATAATATCGACCTTTAAAGTTATCCGAGAGTAAATAAATTCTACAACAACATCAAAGACCAATCAAAGTCACTAAAAACTAACTTTTGGGCATAAAAGTTAGATTCTTGCAAGGGCACGCATCGAGATCGCCTTTCGACGACGTCTCTGTCCATATTAGATTTCTGAATTTGAGGTTAAACAAATAAAAATTCGACTGTCTTCTCATGCCTGCGTAACGCTTGTAACCTTGTTAGGTACATTATTTCAACTTTGGAAGAAAAATGAGTCCAGAATGGCGCCGCTTCAAAATCCGCACCAATATACTCTGCTGAGCGCAAAGGCCCAACACGAGAATAACTTTCAGTATCAATTGCCAACTTCCCGCACTTTTTACACATTTCAAGCAAAGCTCAAAATTGGGCTGTAACGCAGCTGAACCCTCGATAGAAAAATGGCCGAAACATGAAAATTCTTTTACAAGTAACCGAGACAGATCGGATTACAAAATGTAAGCATACCACCGTAGTGTATAGTATTACAGATTTAATTTAAAACA
This sequence comes from Cheilosia urbana, assembly GCA_946477585.1. NCBI lineage: Eukaryota > Metazoa > Arthropoda > Insecta > Diptera > Syrphidae > Cheilosia > Cheilosia urbana. The sequence continues at coordinate 20,377,931 of OX297853.1, read as the reverse complement.
AAAAATACGACAGAAAATAACTCAAATCATTATTTATTCCTACCGTCCAACACACCGGCGAAGAAAAGCCCCCAGCCCCCACCATTGCCTAGGCTGTGCTCATTTCCCTAACCACAGCCATCATTTATATACACAAAACAGACAAATTCAAAAATAAAAAATTGTACATCTTAAAAAATGCAAAATCACTTTTTTTTCTTTAATTTTCCCACTGCTTTACTTCGTCTTCTACTTCTTTTTCCTGAGCAATGAAAAATGCATAACAATTTCATATCATCAAATATTCATTCAAAAATCTGCCCCCCTAGCACGTATATATGTATAGAATTTTATCTCCGGGATGAGCACCACCAGAGGAAAACACAAACTACACGAACAAAAGATACAAGCCAGCTATAGGTAGGGGACGAAATAAAGCCATAATGCAAATATATAGCTATATCCTTACCTGTTTGTTTTTCGGCTGCCTTCAATGTGAAACCCTCTACGATGACAGCTTCACTGCGGCCTCGCAAGTTAACCGAATACACAAAGATCTTAAACAGTCGTCCAGAGTCGAGACCAGTCACGCTTAAAATGGGATATTTCGATGAGATATTCGCTTGCAAATTGCCACTATGCTGATCAAATATTTCCATAAGGAACCATTGTCTTAGGCCGCCATCAAATCCTGCAAAAAAAAAAAATAAAAACGGTACAGAGAATGGAATTTCAGATTAGATGACATGACACAAAAGTGAGATATTATTGACGCAGAGCCAAATCGGTGGGGGTATTATTTTAGACTACGTTAAAGTTGCAGCTTCCATCGCAATGTGTTCCTCTTTCTATACACATACCTTCGAGTTAGAAGGATGATGTTGAAAACTTCAAATTCGCAGTACCTACGTATTACTGAAATTCCAATTAATTTATTTATCCACCCCATAGCGCAATACAATTTAAAAAGAACAACACGCGAAATGTTTGCAAGTCAATTGATATTCATTTTTATACAAAATTTAATCCGAAGCCAGTAATCGAAAACTGAACGAGCGTGTTGTTCACAATTAAATCAGAAACTTATTGATGCAACTCACTGCTGCTGAGCATTGTTTTATTTAATATTTATTGTTAAAATTATATTTATATAGACTCGTGTTAAAAAAAAAAAAACTAAAAACTCACACAATATGAAAATGTGCGAATGACCTTAATATGGGTGGAAATTAAGTGGACATAGAATTAAAGACAGATCGATATTTTATTACGCAGAAATGTACATCACGTTTATTTCAAATTCTGTGGAAGATTGTGGAATTGTGGCACATTGTGGAGCATTATTGGGCTCTCCCTAACAATTTAGCATATTTTCTGCTAAATTTAGCAGGTTTATATATTTATATTTAAATACATGCACTTCGAATGAAGATGAAGAAGAACAAGAAGAAGAATTTGAAAGTTACTACTCGGACGATTAAATTTCACAACTTTTTTTTTTAATTTAAATCGGTTTTATCTTTTCAATATCTGCTAGTTTCCATTTTTTGCAATAGTTTCAAATTAAACTTTAAACAGGATCACAACTAACCCGCGAAATAGGCCTACTGGGGAAACCACGTTAAAAAAAACGCGCTTTATACACTAACCCATAGGTGGCGTGGAAACGTGTGCATATTATGACGATTACAACTTTTACAACTTCTTGAACTTGAAAAAAAGTATTGATACATTTTTTCTACGTAATTTTATGATCCACAATTTTTGTCTGAGGTATTTTAAAACTTAACGTTTTGCTGAAAATAGCGAAACACTATTTTTTTGACCTTTGACCTTGATTGCAATTTTTTCATACACAGGAATGATGGGGAACTTTCAAAATTTATTTTTAATTATATTTGAAAGAATTTTAATGATTTTCAGCTTGGTGGGAATATATGTAATTTCACTCTTATTTTTTTGTCTAATTTGACCGGACTACTAGGTTTCACTTACACTCGTTCGATTTAGTGTCTTTAGGGCGTGAAATTCTTAGCTAGAGTGTTACAGATCCACAAATGTTTATTTTAAAGAGCTACCTATCTATTTTTTCAATGCCAATTTATTAATTTAGTGTGTGGAAACGACGAATTGTATTTTTTTTGCGGAGGTACGATTGAATTTTCTAGATTTTCTGGGATAAAAAAATAGGTCTTGTATCCACATAAAGGTTGTTCTTCTATAACAAATACTGTTATATATATATATTTTTTTTTTACCTATTTCGGTGAATATTTGTTCAATACATGCACAAAAGTTAGAGCTATATAGCGTTGCCATGCGTACTCTTTTTGGTGAACATTTCCACTTTTTAACCCCGGCGAGGAACATCCTCTAACTTTGTAGGAAATTTTCCTCTTTATTCCCCTAACAAGTAATTTTGAAAATAGAAATATAATCAACGTACATGCTCTACCCTAATAAACTCAAAATGAAAAAAAAAAAAAAAAAAAAAAACAGAGAAATAGCTAGGCTATTACCCGAAACTATTTTAATTACTTTAGTTTTAACTAAATTGTTATTTTGCTTTCAAAAACCTAAGCTTTTAATAATTTTATGACCAATGACCATATATTTAATAGCAATGATGAAATCTGGAACACAAATTTGATCTGAAGATAAATACGAGCATAAAAAGATTTAAAACTATTAAAAACATGTATACATGCTTTTTAAAATATTCCTTTTAACTATTATTGATCTATTTTTTGTATCTTAATTTATGTTATTTTAAAAATTAAATATATTTTTTATGTTTTTTTTTTTTCATTTTGTCCTATTTTTTCCTTTATTTTGTCCTCTTGTCTGGAATTTTAAAACTTTTTGTCATAGGTTAGCTTAGACAGCTATGGCAACCCAAAGCTATAAGATAAAAGGGAGTAGAATGAACATTTTAATTCTGCTCTAAATTTGTGTATATAATAGTTAAAGCCAAACCGAACTTTTAATTTGTCGTACCTACTCAATTCTCTCAACGCTTCAAAGCAGCATTTCGTTTTACAAAATTGTTGCTCGCACGCTTTGGCATTTACACGCACGTGTTTCTTTGTGTAAATACAGGATTCGGCGAGCAATGTTGCCACATGCCACTAAAAAAAGTGAATCCAGTGAAATCTGACCGAATGAATTTTCTTTTTTTTAATTCGGTCAAAAAATCCGGTCAAAAGTTAAAATAAGAACTTTTGACCAGAAGTCCAGTCAAATAGAATATAGGTTAGGTAGTAATATATTTTTATTTAAAATAGAAAACAAAACTTAACTGATATTAAATAATTATAGTATGTAGTTTATTTATTTTTCTAAAATAATCTTAAACCTAGTAAAACAAACAAATCATTGAAATCTTGATTGGTATTCCTATTCACTTCACTTCAGTCTTGTTTGAATGCCACCAAAACTGTGAATGCATGGTCGTGGAGCCCCTGTGTCCTACGATTATTTTTAGTATAATAAAACTGTAGCTTTTATTACGACTGCATTTGTTCGGAATAGATTAAAAAAGTACTGCACGAAATTGATTCCGCTTTTCACAGTTGCATTGAAAATTGTCGATATTAGATTATAGGATATGTTTTACCATTATCTAAGCAATGTTGTAATTCTCGAATGTCTTCTAGCTCCTAGCTTTGGAATGACTTATCCAAATGAAATAGGATTTTTTTTTAAATATAATCCTCTACTGCATACGGAGCCATATAAGGATTTCAATTTTCTAGCGTCGTTTGCAAGAACTACTCAATAGTTACGTGCAAGACACCGTTATTGGGTGACTTTCTTAACATTTGTGTATGTGTAGAGTGAATTTTGTTTCTTATTTTTTTACAAAATCCAGCAAATTTCAGCTGTCAAGTTCTAAGTTCTAACGCGCGCATCGTCAGGAAATGTGGAAAAAAAATATCATATTTATTTTCTGTTATGTCAATATATGGCTTCTTATGCATTCACTGAATTATTATATCGATTTTTATATGGAAAAAGTGTTGCTTTTTTTTTATTTTTTTTTTATATAAAATAAATAAATAGTTGGCGCAACAGGTCCGGAGAGACCCTAGGCCTAGCTTCTCACAACCATTCGTTTTGTGTGAGTTTTTCATTTTTGGAACGAATGGAAGGGATCTACAGTTTTATGCCGACTCCAAACGGCTAATTGAGAAGCTCTTACAAGACATTTATACTCTCGGATGTTTGTCAGACGTTCGCGAGAGGTAGCGCAGCGGAAAAAACCCTACAAAGGCGGAATTGGGTTTTTGCGGGATTCGAACCTTGAACCCCCGCATAGCAGTCCAACACACTAACCACTAAGCTACTGCGACTATTTTTTTTTTATATACCTATCTTTAAATTTTTAAAAAGAAACAAAAAAAAATTTTGTTTTTGTTTTTTTTTTCCACTGAATCATAATGCATGTTGTAGTAGAGGGATAAATTTCAATTATGTACAAAGATTTGAAGATATAAATCATCTTTGTACGTTATCCTGAAGTCGAACAATAAGCAATAAACTACAAATTTTATACAATTCAAAAAGTTAAATGTTCGATGCTGAAGCTAGATCGTTGGATTTTCCCAGCGTTCAGTGGAGGAAATTTTGTGCGTGTGCGCGAAGTGGAACTATGGCGAAGCAAGGCGAGCACGGGTTAGATAGTTCACAAGAAATTAGTTTCCGTATGAAATTTTGAGCGTGTTCGTTAGTTATGGCCAAGTTGCATTCAAATTATAGAAATTTATATTTATGTCTATAGTCATAGAACAATATTATTTTTCTGGTCAAAAAAGTTTTTGTCGGTTAAAGAATTTTATTCGTTTCGGTTAAAAATCGATTAGACCGGATTTGAAATTTTTTGTTCAGTCAGAGTGAAGAGATTTTGGTCAGATATGACCAGATTCCGGTCAGAATGGCAACACTGCCGGCGACTAGTTACGTAAGTGTAAGTGTTTACAATATTTTTGCCCTTAAATAAAAAAAAAAAAAAAAAACAATAAATCTCTCTTTACCTATATAAAAATCAATTGCTTTGCGTTAGTTGGGTAAAGGCTCCAGAACAGCTCGACCGTTTTGAATGATTTTTGTTTTGTTTTCTTCTACTTGAATCAGGGATGGTTTAGGAAAAAGAAACTTCGGAGAATTCTCAACATGTGGCCTGTAGGCGTATACTTCGTTTTTCAGTTCAATTCAATTATTTTTAATAATAATCTTCTATAATTCTTTCGGGGTGAAACTCGATGACGATAGACGATATACATAACTCGATAACCACTGGGCCAATTTTCATGTTTCTTCTTTTGTTTTGTTCGTATTGTTGTATTTCAGGCTTATGCAGTCTTAAATGGCAGGATACTTTTGGACCCTAAGTGGCGTTGTTGTCGATCTTTGAAACCACACACCCGATTTCAATGAAATTTTGTGGATGCGTATGACTGGTTCCAGCTTAAAAGATAGGGTACTTTTGACCATATAGGTGCCAATGGTGTCGATCTCCGAAACCACTCAACACATTGTATAATATTGAAAGATAGCAATATTTTGGACCCGATAGGTGGCGCTGTTGTCGATCTCCGAAACAGCTCCACCGAATTGATGGACATTTTGTGGATGGTGGGTATGGTTGCTTCCAGTTTGAAAGATAGGATAATTTTGGATTCTATAGATGTTACTTTGTAAAAGATCAGCGGGACAGGAAAACGGGTTTTGGCACCACCTCCCTTTCAAACATAAAATCAAACGCTATTTCTAAATTTTTATAATTAAAATTATTAATGGACATTGGCCAAATATAGAACTTTGTGAAGTTTGAGCAGGACTTAATACGAAAGGTCCGAGCAAGGTGGAGTGCGAGGTGGGTACAGTTACATATAAAAGACACTGAAGTCCGTACGTCCACTCATAACTCGGGAACGGATCGTTCGATTTTAATGATTTTTGGTGGAAGGTTGGCCGACATGTCAAAATCATTGCGGATTGATTGAAAAAAATCGATATTGCTATACTTCTATTGTATTTGATATAACTTTTGAATAAAGAATTTTAATTGACCGAATTACATAAAGTAGCGGGTGCATTGTGCATGCTCGGAATTATTATTTTCATTACATTAACGAATTTGGGCATATGGAAAATGGAATATAGAACAAAGTTGCGTCCGTAAGACCGCCCATAACTCGAGAACCGATCGTCCGATTTGACCCATCTTTTCATAATTGTGCTTCCACGCCTAACGAATGTTCATATGGCGAAAAAAAATTGGAAAATTTTATAGGGAAATTGGAAAGTTTGTGAAAATTGATTTTCCAAACATTTTGTACAGGGAATTTTTTTGTTCAAATTTTGATCGTTTGATAGATAGTTTGGATCAAAAAAAATAATATCACGTTGAATAGTGAATGCTCCAAATTATTTTAGTCGAAAAGTCGATTTTGGGCGGTACGAAGTTCGCCGGGCACGCTAGAAAGTAATAAATTCTTTGGAATAAGTTGGCCGATGGCAATGAAATAAGAATTAAATGTTGCTCTATGAAGCCCCATAGTATGTCAAATCCAAACGAATTAAGTGGCTGGGTTTGACGTGATGCCATAACAGATCCAGATCTCCGTACAAACAGACAAGAAATTTTATTAAATATACACATTTAGGTTACTGCATTCAACGTTGATTATAGTAAAGGTGTTTGCTGTCTGCCAATGTGAACTGCATTGTCCCGGAAAACAATATCGTTCAACCGATAGCTAAACCAAAACTAAAGATCCAACCAAGAAGAAAGGCATAAATGTCTTACCCATTCGATATCCTAGGTTACTTAAAAACCCTTAACGCTTATAACCTTTCCTTCGACACTCCTATATTCGTCGAATTGTACCCTCATCAGGCGTTTTTATTTTTTAGTTCAGATCAGAACCTGAACTATTATAAACAAAAAGTCCGTGTTTCTTTTTAGTTCAGACACATCAGACATCAGAGCTCAGAATTTGTGTTTCTTTTTTCATTCAGAGCGTGATCGCTGATCAGAGCGCGCTCTATGAGTTTAGAATAAAATGACTGAGCAGGCTGAGTAAAAAGACGATTACACAAACATACACACATTTAATCACATTTGACAGGAAAAAAACAAAAAAAAAAAAAAACATCAGAACGCTCGATTCAGAGCGCGCTCATAATGCTCAAGCTCAGTTCAGTGCTCAGCTCTGAACTAAAAAACGCCGGTCTAAGCAAATTAACTAATTTAGCTAAAAGGTACCTACTCCATTTTGTTTGTTTTTGTATCCTTATGCACCATAGCATGCGGCAACCCTTTTGTTTCGAATATCAATAAAAATATACAACTTTAACAGAAATCACCCTCCCACAGAAAAATCCATTAGATCGTCCCATTTTCGCTGCCATCTTTATTAGCTGGTTAATTCCTTACTTTGCATAAAAAACGTGATATAAAATCGAGTATAACAATAGCAGCAACATTATTTATAGCTTCGGAGGGAGGAAAAATCCCCGAACAGCAGTTCAGTGAAGATTTAACGATTATTATCCCCAGAGAATCTCATAATGCATTAGTTGAAAGATTTGAAAGAGGAAGTAAATTTTAAGAAAAAACAAAAGAGCTTCTCCCTCACCGAAGGTAATTAATTGACGGCGTGCGAATCCATTAGAATGCACAGAAAATGAATGCAAAAAAAGAGCGAGTCCTTTGGGTATTTAACAAACTGCGAAAAGAAAACTTTTGCGCTCAAGAGCAGTCTGCCTCTGCACTCTTAGTCCCGGCACTCCCTATTTCATTTTAATTGTTCTATCTTCGAATTGTTTCTTCGTGTTTTGCGCACTTTTAATGAGTTCCACCACCTCCTTTATATTCATTCTACTCATACTCCTACTCCTACTTCCACTCCCACTCCCATAGTTGACCGGAAGATGGCTGAACAATAAGTTGAAATGACCAGCTGCGAGAAGGCTCTCCCAGGTCAGGACTGCGACTAAGACTGGCGGGGGGTAGTATGTTTTTTGAAAAGGAGCACAGTTCTGTTCATATTTAACTTGAGATGGGGGAGTTTCTACATTAAAAACAATACATGAGAAATATATTTCCGTTTCCTCGATTCAAACAAATGAAAACTCAGTGAACTCACTGCCGATAGTACCTGAAGAAGTCTTAAACTTTTCTTATTGATTCTTGTTGGCCTCTTTAGGCTCACACAATCGCAGATGTACATAGCTATAGCGGATACGTTTTGTGTAGTCCTTTCATCTGCGCAGATATATCTAACTAAATGTGTTCTTATCGTGATTTAAGTTGGTTCCATTATGAAGGTACAGTGGTTCCGGGAGCCTTTCGACTTCTAAAAGGTTCATCTGCCTTGACAAATACGTATTTTTCTTGTGCATATCTGCAAATGGTTTAAGATCAGATTTCTTTTATGATGGAGAATTGAGTTCAACGAATTTGGGATTGTCGCCAACGTTAATCTCTTTACGACAAAAGCTCTGTAAAGCCGTAAAGGTACACTTTTTGTACGTATAACAAAAACCCTTCAAATAGATAAAATTCTATACACAGCATACCATCACCACTTATTACAATGCTCTGTCAGCGATGACTGGCTAAATGTGTCCCATAAGTCTCTCAAGCACTTATGGGAAAAAGGACGTACCTACGGCGGATGAATTCACTCAATGGAACTAATGGGCGGTGTGTGTCAAAAATCTAGATAAAGGATACTATATATGAGTCAGTGGAAGGTATTTTCAGGTAATGAGGTCATTGAGGACTTTTGGGCACTAGTCAGGCGGCGACCACAAGGGCAAATGCTTCTTAAAATAATTAGTCTGTGATAACTCGGTCACACTCAGATATTATTATTCTCTATCGGACTACAAAACTATTTTCAGCATTAAACCAGGAAGCAGATTCAATACAACAATAATCGTCTGGACGATATATTTTTATTTAGATTTTTATGACCATAAAAAGCAATATTCGATTTCAGAAAAATAGAACCAAAGTCAATCTTAAGGCTTTTTCCCAGTGCGCCACCTCTGGGAAACAACTGAAAACACCAGAGATTATAACCAGAGACAATACTGAGACCCCCAACTTCGGCCGATTTTCCGTTACTTGCCTACAAGCTATATTTCTATGGGGTGGTACACGCTAAGTGCGTTAGTATTGTTACATAGAAATTCGTATTGACAACTGTCACTCACCAACACACTCGCACCTTGCGTGTCCCACTTCCGCTGTCGGCAAAGTTGCTTCCAGCGTTCATAGAATTTTGTCAGTTAAATTTGAAATTATTCGTTTCGTGTAAATAGTATTTTATTTTAGGAATTAGTGCACTTTTGCTGAAAATATTTATGAAAAATTATTACTGTAGAATGGTTGTATGAAAATAAAAACATTTTGGGCAATTTTTCTTCAGTTATTTAAGAAAAATGTACACATCAAATCGAAGTTAATGATATTCAAAAGCAGAAAATACACAACAATATTTGTCCTAATATGTTTCTAGTATATAAAACATCTCATTTAGATCGCATTATTAACTAAACAAATTATATTAATCGTTTTTTAAAAATTTATAATAACCAACCAATAGCATTCAGTTATCTTAAAATGTGGTATTCTCGAACTCTATCACATTCCCTCATGGTTGGTAGCGGTTGGCAGCATTGAATTTATATTTTTTGTATGTTTTTACATGTCACACGGATTCTAAATAGACATAACACCGATAGGAAAACAAAATGGCGAATTTGAAAAAAAACTGAGGGGGCCAGCGGCAAGAGGATTGTGAGTTGGGGGTCTCAGTATTGTCTCTGATTATAACTGTCATGAAAGAGCTTCTCACTTAGCCATTCGTTCCAAAAATTAAAAACTTACACAAAACGAATGCTGGTGAGAGGCTAGGCCTAGGGTTCCTACGGACCGGTTGGGCCAACTATTTATTCATTTATTTTTTTGTTAAGTTTTGTACTGGTCGAATTTCGTTGACTATATTGTCAGCTTTCATGAGATCTATTTTTGAAGAATGAACTGGACTCAGCTCACAAACTCGTAATTTTTACACTTATTTGCTAGTTTTGTAGGTCTATCGTTTCGACGATTCGATAATCGTCTGAAATGGTACTGAATGAGTACCCAGGCGATTCGCTTTTGATTCGCTTTGACTTCCCAAAAGAAGACTTTGTTTGCCAGCGAGCTCGTCTGAGAATCCCAAGCGATGAATCTACAGGAAGATTATACGAACTGGGTAACGATATGCGAAATATACGTCAATTCGTCATTTTTCTGTACAACAACAAGCTCAGGTTTTCTATCTCTAAAATATCACAAATGTTATTCCAAATCAGAGCGGGATTGTACACTGTACAGTTTATGCAGTTCTTGTGCCTCTTGATTTCGCACATGTTTTGATACCTTAAAAAGGGACAGGGCTATAGTTGAATTTTTTCTTCAAGACGCCGAGTCATTTAAATGACCTGCACACACAAAGGATCACGGAAAGGTCAGATTTAGAGGTAGAGCGATTTTATTCAGCGTTTCGTGAATATGAGCAAGTTGTAGATCCCTCCCAAAGAGTTCAACAATGGCATATTTGACTTGAAGCGATCGCATCACTGTGACGGAAAAAAAGTCGCATTAGCGGTAAATAAACAGTAGGGGAAACAAATATCTGGCACTTGAAGGCGATGGTTCGTATTTAATTTCTCTCAATACCGAAAAACACAACCGCAAAAAAAAAAAAAAAAAATTTTTAACAGTTTATTATTTTTTACCGACACAGCAGCCACACGTCCTTTCGCCACGAGAAAAATACCAAATGAAAGCACAGACATGAGATATCATATTAAATGCTGCGGCATTTGTCATTTGCGTAGACAAATTGCAATGGCATACATTTTGTGTCATTTTTTGGAGGCTGGCATTAAAATGACGCAACAGCCGATAAGTATATGCTGTCAACTAAAAAGGACACCCAACATCGACGGCTCGGACAGAACTTCACAATAGACAGATACAACTTTGAGGTGGTAAAGGACTTTGTCTACCTAGGCTCCGCTATGAACTCAGACAATGACACCAGCGCTGAGATTAAACGAAGAATAACTCTTGCCAATCGCTGCTTCTTTGGGCTAAGAAAGCAATTGAGTAGCAGAGCTCTCTCTCGAACAACTAAAGTGACTCTTTATAAGACCCTGATCGTCCCAGTCCTGTTATAATATGGCGCAGAGGTATGGACTCTATCCAAAAGCGGATGAGGTAACTTTAGGTTGTGTCGAGAGGAAAATTCTTCGAGTGATTTTTGGTCCCGTCTGCATTGACGGTGAATGGAGGAGAAGATTCAACGACGAACTGTACGGGCTGTACAGCAACATCGACCTAGTCAGAAGAGTGAAGGTCCAACGACTGAAGTGGCTGGGTCATGTAGAGCGTATAAACACGAACGCTCCGGCCCGGAAGATCTTCGAATCCACACCCGAGGGAAGGCGCAGTAGAGGAAGGCCGCGACTCAGGTGGCGCACGCAAGTGCGAAACTGGAGACAGCTAGCTAAAGATCGCGCTGGCTGGAGACGATTGTTGGTTGTTGGTTAAGGCCCAGGTCCACCCCGGACTGTAGCGCCACCTTAAGTAAGTAAGTAACAGTCAATAAGATTGGTCATTTGTTCGAACACACTCATTTTTTTTCCGTCATTTAATCGCACAAAATTCATGTCATTTGGTACCCCATTTTTTAAGTCATTTAAATGACGCCGAAAATGTTATTCCAAAAATGGCGATCACACATAACTACATTAAAATGATGACTTTGTGATGCGATTATGACGTCAAAGCGCCATGCGCCATTTACCTAAATGACAGAAAAAAAAAATGGCCGTGTAATCGCAGCTTTAGACTGCCGAGCTCTGGATCCATGTCCGTTTGACACTTCTGTACAATATTTTTCGAAAATTGTCAGGAATAAAATGAAACTAGAACAACAATTTAATACTTCCTTGAAATCAATTTTTTTTTATTATTAAAAAATTGTTTTAGAGCAAACCCTCAATTTTAGCTCAGTAGATTATGTAAATAGTAAGATTGCTGTTTCTGGAGTAAAGTGCAGGGTTGCCAGAATTTAGTTCGCTGTAAGCGCCCAAACCTTTAGAAAATGTAGCCCAATATCGTTGTTCAGAAAAAAGCCCAAAAATCGTTGAAAATTTTTGGTATTTTTCAAATTTATTCTCATCGCGGTTTTTTTTTTTTTTTTTTTTGACTTCTATCATCTGCAATTGGCTTTTGTGGCTTGTGTCAAACCAAAAGGCCTGAAAAATGAATTGGTGTGCGTGCAACTTGAACGACTGTTTGATGTCACTTGACTGCAAGAGTGCTGTCAAGTTTTAAAAGTGCGGGTTTGTTCGAAAATATTTCTTTTTTTAGTTTTGTGAAAGAATAAAACAAACAAAATAAACACACAATTTGTAAAGCGGTATGTAGCCAAAAATTGTGTTGGGCGCTCATGGAAGAAATTTCGTTCATTTAAGTAAAAATATAGCCCAAAATACGACAAAGCGCCCAATCTGGCAACCGTGTTAAAGTGGGCAAAGTCCAAAAAAACGCTCTTCTGACTCAATTGCATCTACAAAAGTAGTCGTTGTTGTGTTCTTTAGACAACGCCGGTCCGATGTGGAGCCGCCGCTTTTAGATCAGACTGCTGTTCGGCTGCTCAAAATGATGGAAAGACCTCCTAATAATTAAAATAAGATCCGAATCTTTTACAAACGAGAAAGTAAGAAAATACCAGCAATTGGGTGTAAGCTCAGAACAGTTGCTCTCTTGGCGAAGTCGTTGTAGCTGAGGGACTTTCAGTGATGCCAACCTGGATCGACGTTTTTATGCGACGTATGCCTTTTTCAAAGAAAAAATATGAATAAAAATTGCATATTTTACAAAGGAACTGCAACGAACCTACAAGGTGATTAAAATTTGTTAAGATAATGTTGGTCGATGGATAGATGGACCTTTTTTAATCTAAGGTTAGTGTTTGGTGAGTAAGACAAGTAGAGAATTGGAAAATACCCAAGCATGACGCACAGTTGTTGTAAATAAAAATTAGTGATGTGACTTTGATCAAAGAATGTACCAGATTTACCAAATTTAACTTAAATTAAAAAAAAAAAACAATTCATAAAATATTATGCGTTTTTTCTAAAAATTATTACTCTAAAGCTATACCTCAAGTATCGGAATCTTATGCCTCAGTTGGCATCACTGGGTACATTGGTTGTAGTGGTGGAACTTTAGACTATGACGTTGAGCTTTCCGATAGTTAAATTAAATCCCAGTCTTATTAGTGGAAGCCTGCCGGATACATCAGTAGGTACTAGGTACCTAATAAATGCATTGCTGCATACCTATGTCAAACTGTCAAAATTTCGAATGTGACAACTGACCCAATTGCTGCACAATAATTTACAATTTAAATGACTTTTTGGTTCAATTAAAATGGTTACACTGCTCCATGATAGTAGCACTCCTACCCCCTAGTCTGAAATACGAAGAGCCGGCGCTCAGTCGGTTTTTTAACATTTCACACACAGTCGCCAGTCTGTTTTCGTTAAAAGTTTTCGAATTCTCTGTAAATTTGTCTATCTTCAAACTCCACTTCATGTTTTTAAAATGAGCAGATTGGATGATGTACCTACGTATAGAGATAGAGAAAGTAGGTATATATGTAGGTACCAAAACTACGAGGGGATACAACTTGGAAGAAGTTCTTCCATCCAGGGGGTTGATATTATAAATTATACCCTTGGAGACCAGAAACTAAAAACATTTGAAACTTTTTCTGCTCGCTCATCGAAAATGTTTTCGCTCAACATACAAGAAGGTATTATGAGAATGTGCGAGAGTTCTGCGATAGAAATTGAAAGGTTTTGCTTACCTTTGCTGCTGTTGTACCTCTGGCTGGGGTGTATAGAATTTCTGCTGCCATTTTTAAGTACACCCAGGAAGGAAGAAAACTTTTACTATTTTATAATTCATCTCATTATGTTGGCAAGGCGGCTGTTCTATAATGTTATGGGCGGGGTAGTATGGGATTTTGTTTTCGAGTAGGCACTTGTATTTTATTTTCCATTCGAATGGTCATGTATTTGTAGGTGCGTTGGTGCTGATTAAGAGGGAATGTATCACGTGCCGTAGTTTGAACTTTTTTGTTTTATAAATGAATCTTTATCGATACCGGGACTGAAGGTGGATATCTATCTTAGATGGGAGGAAAAACTTTGATGGTTTCGATAACTGGAAAGTACTTTTATTAATGGTCAGGAACACGATTCCAAGTTCATAGCTTTCGATATTGAGCATTTTGTTAAGACAATATGTCAGAAACGCTGGTATGTGGTTTATTTTTCCCGTCAATTGTAGGAATGAGATATTCGTGGAAGCACTGAACGATAGGAATAGAAATAGCAAAGCATTTTTGAGAAGAATGCCGTTCTAGGGGTTAAGGCAGAAAATAAATCGAATCGGCACTAGTTACTTCTGCAATTATGAGATGCTGCAAATTTCGTCCGCCACCAACTTTTTTCCAACAACTGGTCCAAGTACAGTGAAAATCGGTTTACACTTTTAAATGACGTTTAAGCAGCTTATTTCATATCCCACAATTATCCAAACAGAGTTTTCCATTTTGCAGCACATATAGGAGCAAAACCAAGTGGAAGGAATTAAGAGGGAAATTTGCAAAATATTACACTGAACCAAAAAGGTACATCATAGTCATGAAAAGGTTCATCAAGTTTTGTCCAGTGAACTTTATCATTGATATGATGGACGTAAACGTGTTCATCGTTCATCAACTTTGTGTATCAATATGATGAAAAATTCATCAAGTTTAGTCCAGTCAACTTCTTCATTGATATGATGAACGTAAAATGTGTTCATCCTTCATCAACTTTGTTCATCGAAATTCATAAATTTTATGTAAAATTCATCAATTTCGCCCAGTCAACTTCTTCATTGATATGATGAACGTAAAATGTGTTCAATATGATGAAAAATTTATCAATTTTAGTCCAGTCAACTTTTTCATTGATATGATGAACGTAAAATGTGTTCATCGTTCATCAACTTTGTGCATCAATATGATGAAAAATTTATCAAGTTTAGTCCAGTGTACTTTTTTGATTGATATAATGAACGTAAAATGTGTTCAATATGATGAAAAATTCATCAAGTTTAGTTCAGTCAACTTTTTCATTGATATGATGAACGTAAAATGTGTTCAATATGATGAAAAATTCATCAAGTTTAGTTCAGTCAACTTTTTCATTGATATGATGAACGTAAAATGCGTTCAATATGATGAAAAATTCATCAAGTTTAGTTCAGTGAACTCTTTCATTGATATAATGAACGTAAAATGTGTTCATCGTTCGTTAACTTTGTTCATCAATATGATACAAAATTCATTAAGTTTAGTCGTGTGAACTTTTTCATTGATATGATGAACGTAAAACGTGCTCATCATTCATCAACTTTGTCCATCAAAATCATGAAAAATTCATCATGAATCAACATTTCAGTCCAATTTCATCAATATGATGGACGCGGTCATCAATATGATGCAAATTCAGATCTTGAAAATCGTACTTCAATATGATTCATTATATTCATTCATCAATAAGAATAATAGACCATCAACTGGATCAAGCAATAATCAAAATTCATCGAATTAAGTGTTTTCATAATATAGATGAGATGTTTTGATGAAATGATGAATCGTAAATTCGAAAGAAAACCCGCCAACATTTTATAAAAATCCTGCCAAAAAAAGTTGACAAATGGACTTTCATCAAACTGAAGAAAAGTCAAAAAGTTTTCATGAATTTCTTCATCATTTTGATGGAAATACATAATATCAATGAATTTTCAGTCATTTCAGCCATTCATCAATATGAAGCCGTCTTGTTTTTTTTTTTTTCAGTGTAGATTCCCTCAAAAGGAAACTCCGCCGAATTGCCATTTTATTCAAAAAAGAAGAAGAATAAGAAATTCAGTAACCCTGTGAAGGCTACAACTCATCTCTCGCTTGCCGCAGTCAGCACTTCATTATGAATGACAAATTTACCGTCCACCGTAGCTATATCATTTATCTCACGGAAACATTAACAACCAACGAAGCCAATTAATTATTAAATTATATCCTTCCATCACGCGAATTACCATACATTTATGCACCAACCACACACCGCAATTGTCCACCCAGAAATAATAACTTTTATTCTCTACCCAAGCGGAATAACATTAAAATGTCCCAACAACAAACGAATGAACCTAATTAAACACAATAATTATCAAGTTGTTCAGTACATTGTGCAAATAGCAAAACAAAGTTGTTGTGTTCCGTTAATGGGGCTTTCTAGGTAAATAACGCCACCGGCGCACGCTACTCTCATTAAAATTTGAATGTCAACTTGGTCGGTTTTTTTTTCCGCTCCTGTCATTTTTTTATATGCAAATTTCAGATTGGCCTCGGTTATTTACCCTGTCGAAACCGCACACGGTTGTCATTCACACCGCACATCGAAGCAATTGACAGGACATCACCGAACTGATCAAACTACGAGTACGAGTATCTCCAACTCTCACCTGTGTGCACATGCTGTTTACACCACACATCAAATCTAAATGGAATCAAAAAACCACGGGCAAACAAAAAATCACATCATTTGATGGGCAGGCTACAAAATATATATCTTAGCGCAACAAAGTTCCAGGATGACTATAAAAAAAAAAGGAGCACAACCCACTCAACCGAGAGTGGTAAGCTTTCGACTCTTTGTGTTTCGTGTTGGAATAAAAATCTCATTCAATTCAATGTCACAAACAATATTTGTGCACGTCAATCACGAAATCATCGTAGTCATCTCGTATACATCTCTGCCGGCACACAACACTTTATGCTATGGCTTTTGTATCCAACAGATACGATTTGGTTTTGCTTGGTGTTTTGAGTTTTTTTTTTTTGTTTTTTTTTTGTGCTGCTGTGTTGCTTTCTGCCCCCCAGATAATTCATAGGGTGAGGTCACACTGGCTGGCAGCGGATGTGGTGTCATCTGAATAGGGATACATGACTTTGTGCTTTTGTCGATTGCAGATATACACACAGAACTGAAGTGGTTATATCTTACTCCACTCGTATACAAAAATATCACTATCTCTCATGAGATTATGTAGCTAGTGTTGACCTGTCTGTTTGTGATGTGCTGTTGCGTGTTGGGTGGGTTTTTGTTTCCCAATAGTTGTGGGTGGTTTTTATTTCTGTACAGGGTGAAGTTGTATATACGGAGGATTTGACTTGATGAGGTGCAGCAATAGAACGGGGAGGTACGATCATCGGGTGACCTATACGAAAGGCAGAGGGTGTTAACGAAATACGATATATGATTGATAATTCTTTTGCATGTTCATGAAAATAGGTTAGCGCCCTAACGATATAACGATACTTACGAACGTGTCTATACTTATTATGAAAAGAGAATTTCAGAAGTCCAAGAAAACATTGCAGGCACCTCCTGCATACGCAAGTCAGCTTCAGTACCTACGATATTCCTGAAAGACAGAAGCCTCATACTGGCAGCGTTAAAGAAGTAAAATCAACTGCATTGGAATGACTTATAACCTTACTTATGGACACAGAGAATATTTCCTTAAATGTATTCACTTTGTATGGGCAATCGCAGTTATTTGATAGAGGCACGTCGACCTATTCTGTAGATCTATTGTGCCATATGATCCGAAAAATTGTTTAGGCTATTACAGTTTCTTCTTTCCTAATGTAGCTGATAATACTTTCAGCAGAGGATGTCTTTACTTATTCTGGGCTTATTATTTCCCTGAAAAAGAAATTCCTTCTAATACCACAGAGGGCTGGGCATTCACATAAAATATGCTCAGTTGTTTCGCCTTCCTCTAGACATAGGCGGCACTCCGAGGAGTCGACTGCATGTATTTTGTTTAGGTGATATCGCAACCCATGGTGCCCTATAAGGTAGCCAACTAGATTTTTGACATCGTGCCTACGTAGATTTAAAATCTTTTTGGCATTGTTTTTGAAATGTTGAATGACTTTTTTGGCCTGTCTTAGGCGTGGGATGCTCTCCCAATGTGAGATACAGTAATTTTTGTTCCCAGCTTTTTAAAAGCAAAGTTTGTCGCTGATTTAGGGATTGCACAGTAGGGTTCAGGTCCAGTGAAAGGTGTTTCCGAACCTCTTCTGGCCAGTTCGTCGGCTTTTTCGTTTCCCTCAATTCCCTCGTGGCCAGGAAGCCACCATATTTTTATTTTGTTTCTGGTACATATTGTTTGGAGGGTATTGAAGTAGTGCAAGACTGATTAGGAGTCAATGATGGGTAAGCTAAGGGCATTTATAGCTACTTGACTATCCGTGAATATATGGATGTTTGCGCCTTTTATACCTGAGTTGTAGATGAGGCTTGCGCATTCTTTAATGGCGTGGAGTTCTGCCCATTGGTATCGAGACAGTTTGGTTAAGTCCAAATATATCGGCTACGACCCCTGAGTCCATTTTGGAACCATCCGTATACCACTTTATGCCTTTTTGGCAGTTTGGTGGGCTACTGCTACCCCACGCCTCTCTATTAGTGATCTCCGTAGAGAATCTTCTATTAAAACATAAAGCTTTTGGAAGGCGGTCTGTGATTGCGCAGGTCACATCAAGTTATGCAATCTCTGAAAGAAGAGTCATCAGGTCCGCGTGATCCCCGATGTCTATCTCCTTCATTTGTAGCAGATTTGTTGTGCTGCGTATTGCCACTTTTTTGATGTAAATGTGGAGGGGTGTTAGTCCTATTAGTGCTTCTATAGCAGCTGTAGGACAGGTCCGCATAGCTCCGGAAATGCTTAGACATGCTAGACGCTGTATTTTGTTGAGCTTTAAGATGGTGGTTTTCTGTGTGACTTTGTTCCACCATACTATGGAAGCATAAGTAATGATGGGTCTAACCATCATTGTATAGATCCGCAATAAGTAATCTTTAGGGAGATTCGCCATGTTTTACCATACATGCAACGGCAAGCCCAGATCGCGCTGGTTGCTTTTTTTATTTTGTTGTTTATATGGGAGTTCCAATTCAATCTTTTATCCAGGATCACTCCGAGATATTTGACTTCGTCGGAGTATACTCAATAATTTTATCGTTGATGGAGACTTGATGCAAATTCAAATTTCTTCTCTTAGTAAAGGGAACTATGGTAGCCTTATTGGGATTTATGGAGAGATGTTCCTTAGAATACCAATCTAAGATTATCTTAAGGGCGTTTTGCATTTGGGTTTTTACCTCGTTAGCTACTTTTCCACTAACGATGATGACCAAGTCATCTGCATATCCAACTACGTTATAGCCGGAATTGCTTTAAGTTTGTAACATCAGATTATCGATTACCAAAGACCACAGTAGGGGCGAAAGTACCCCTCCCTGCGGGCAGCCCTTTACGGCTGTTACAGATGCTGAGGTCGTCCCTGATGATGCGGTTATTTTCCGACTTTCAAGCATTGCTTTGGACCATTTGATAGATGGATGATCTACGTTTCTTTGAAGTAGAGCGTTTGATATGGATTCATATCCGGCGTTGTCAAAAGCACCCTCTATATCAAGGAAGGCGCAAAATTTATTGCGTACTTGAGTACATTTTAAGGAAACATTATACCGAAAACAGAGACTTTTGGAAAAGTCGTCATCCGGGGACCTGAGCTGAAAAAAGTAGCCAAGTAAATATTAAAATCGCTCATCGATGTAACACAGCTTACTAGACAATTATTTTGATCTTCCTTCAACAGTTTCCCTCTAACACCCTTTTTGAAGTCGAGACAGTGCATGCGAAGAGGTGATTTGAATTCGACGAATCAGACATTCGAATGGAGGTAATCGAGTTGGTCGAACCAGGAGGATTAAGAGGTTTTTTTCAGAACTTTGATCGCATAAGTGTTTTCATTTGTGAGAGGGTATATGGGAATTTGCAACCCGATCGACCTCTGTTCAACTAGGTAGCAAACTAAAATTTCGTCTTTTGAATTGGCCCACATCCGAATTTGCCAGCCTGTTATTCTGTTGTCAGCCCTATTCTGTTTCACATTTTTCAGTGCTTCAGGGCATCACAATGGGTCAATGTTGACCTGAGTGTAGCACGCCAGCCGCATACCTAGCCTATCCTAAACCTTTCAGTGCTTCTGTAGTCAGTGCCTTAAAGTAGGCACTCTTGTCACGCCAACCTCTACGCCATCTCACCTTCATCTTATGTAAGGACGGTATCTAGTGACGAAGTGAATCCAGCTGGAGTGCAGAGACTCTTGAGATATCGCCATTCGTAAAAGAAAGTCAGCAATGCTATCACATATGAATATTTTTTAGTAAAGCAATCTCCTGAACAAATAAGGAGCAGCGATACTAAAAGGTGGTTAAATTTTAAGGGCCGTTGTTGAACGTGCACCACACCTAAACGTCAAGTTTTTTTCTGCACTTCGTGATTTTGTCGGTCAATTTAATCATCCAAATGTGCGTACAATCGGAAAAATCGTGCAAAATTTTGAGCAAACCGGGTCTGTAGGAGATGTGAAAACACCAGTGCATGCCCGTACAGCTCGTACAGCAGAAAATATTGCTGCTATTCGCGATAGTGTAGCTGAAGAGCCGTCCACCTCAACTCGTCGTCGTGCCCAACAATTGCACCTCTCACGTAAGATAATAACGAACTTTTTATGGCCCGAATTGAAAGATATGGATGTGGACGATATGTGGTTTCAACAGGACGGTACCACATGCCACACAGTTAACGAAACAATGGCTCTTTTGCGCAACAAATTCAATGGCCGTGTTATCTCACGTGGTGGCGATGTCAATTGGCCGCCAAGATCATGTGATTTGACACCGTTGGACTTCTTTTTTTGGGGTTATTTGAAAGAAAAGGTGTACGTCGATAAACCAGCAACAATTCAAGAGCTAAAGGATGAGATAATTCGGCACATTAATGGCATATAACCTCAATTATGCCTCAACGTCATCGAAAATTTGGACCATCGGATTGAGGTGTGTCGCGGCGGCTATTTGGCCGATATTTTGTTCCATACATAAATTGAACCGTACCAATATTATCATAATAAAAAGAAATGACAATAATTTCCTCAATAATTTATTTAAAATCAACATCGGCCCTTAAAACTTAACCACTTAAAACTTACTTAACTTCAATTAAAGTAGATTTAGGTACTTCAATTTTGGAAGCAAAATTAATATCTGCTCCCTTCTTTGCACTGTTGTTAAATTCTTCATATCTGTTTCAGTGTAGGAATCCCTTATTTAATCTGCTTCAATTTTAATAAAAAAAAATAAAAAAAATAAAAAATAAATTTACTTAAGAAATGTTTTCCACTTTTTCATATGAGCCCGGAATCACATTTAAAAAAAAAAAAAAATTGCATCAAACTTCACTTTAAACACAAAATTGATTACAATTTTCTGAAATTTATTATATTGTTTTCAATTTTCTGTCAAAGATGTTATACCTTTGGATTGATTTTGGTTTCTGTCTGCCTGTTCTGAAAAGTTTAGCCAATTACGTGAAAGAATTGTTACAAACGCTATGTATACTATGATTTTGAAATCTACTTTCCTTTTCTTGAATCTAGCTTCACTTTTTGGGTCAAATCTAATTTTTCTTAAGTGGCAACGCTGCTAAGGATACTTTGACAGGAAACTTATGAAGGTGCAATATGTGTTTCCCCGGTATTAAACCTTATTGAATATTCCAGTGAGACCAGGACAATCTACACAGACCATTTTCACGTACTCATAAATGTCCTGAATACTTTTAATTTATTTTCATTTTTTAAATTAAGTTACTATATTACAAAAGCATGCAAAATTTAAATTGAATCTATTTCTAACGAATCTTTTTACTAACTTTAACTAATGAATGTAATAACTTATAGGTAACTAATGTTACAATGGAAACTCGACATAAATTAGTAGCCGCCACTGAGCTCAATGCGGAGCACTTTGCAGTGAATTCATTGATTGATATTATCAATTATCAGTCTTTCAGAAATAATTGTTTACATATTAGCACTAAATCCGTATCCCCGTTGTGCTCTCACCATTTTAAAAGCACATGCCCCTCAAAAGGAGTTATTCAAATTGAAATTGAATTAAAATCCTCGCAATGGAATTATATTTCATTCTTCTAAATGTCAAAAAAAAACAAAAAACACGATATAAACCCAGTAATATTCTATGAGCTCTGATTTCATATGTAGGTATACCTATATGTAAATGTATAGAGATACATACCTTCAATGCAATAAACCTCTAATGAATCCGATGTTTGGTTAACCACTGTACAATTCGTTGGTATTTCTGGCTTTCCGGCTGCAATTAAGTGAAATACGCAAGGCTCCTTCTGCTGTCCGACGTTATTATCCGCCCAACACATAATGGTGCCAAAGTCCATTTCCTGCTCCAGCAGAAAACACAGCCAACAATAATAAAAATCCCAACAACCAGGCACAGGCAGCATCAACACGACGACCACCACCACCACCAACACCATCGTCATCATCGTCATCATCGTCATCGTCATCGTGACAATCGGCAACAAGGAGTTCGTATATGGCCATAGCGATCCAAACAGGCGTTAGGCATCGAGTACAGAGACAAAAGTCCAGGCAAAAACGAAAGTAGAAAAAAGAAAGAAACAAACACAAAAGTTAGCAATCGAGTATATGTATTTCTGTGTGCACAAAAAAAACGGTCAGAAAAGGAGAAAAGTTAATAGCAATCGGGTAAGGGGAAGGGCGAAAAGCAATTCAACAAACATTCAGTTCCGCACACACTCGCGTTTGCACTCACAAAGAATACAAACGACGAGCCAGATCCTTGCTAATTACACAATTATAACGTACGCATAAAATAAAAGTCGACTAATCGGTAAGTCGGCCGGAAAGGGATGGGCTATATCAAGGTCGAGTTGAATAGGGAGATTTGGATCCAATGGTTTATATCAAGTGGAGTCCCTTGATATTAATGTCCGCCCATGTGAGTAGTTAACTGGCAATGGACAGCTCTGGGGGTAATTTGTTCCAAAAGGTTCATGCTCAGAGTTGTTGTGGTTTAGCCCATAGCGACACTTGTACGTAATTTGTAGGTGACTTCTTGGGGATGGGACTGAAGGGAGGCTTTTTGCAGATGACTTGTTACATTTTTTGTATATATCAGATGGATGTATTTATCTATGGGGATGTTTTATGAAACATGCAAGCAATTTAGAATGTTTGAACGATATAAAAAAATAAAATAAATAAAAATGGGCAGATTGTTTATTAAACTCTCTTATTGGACACCTTATGTGTCACTTCTCTCGCCAAATGAGGCAATTAAATTGAATTGTGGTGCAGGGAAATAAGTCCCCGGGAACTAAGTTCACTGAAGGACTTAGTTCCTACCTAAAGGGAAATAAAACCACTTTCGTGAAGTGGACTTAGTTCCCATGTAAGGTGGGAAATAAATTCCGAAAACTCTGAGTGGTTTTATTTCCCTTTTAATGTGAAGTAAATTCTTACTGTCGACTAAGAACAAAGTAAAATTAAAAAGTCAAGTTGGTACTTTGCAATTTTTATTAACTAAAGAAAAATTTAATTTTAATAATCTTAATCTTAATATATATAAAAAAGTTCGGGCGTATGTATGACTGACCATCACGGCTGAACCAGTGAAGCTATCCCCCTTATATTCACACCATATGTTTGTGTGGTGCTCCGGATGGTTTATGTTTATTTTAGGCCCTATAGGGGGCGCTGGGGTCGCTTTTTTGAAAATTCTTATTTATGGACCGATTGCTCAAATTAACACCATATAACACTTAAAAAAAAAGAAAAAGTTCTTCCCAAAATTTGAACCCGATAGGTTGCGCTGTCGTCAATCTCCGAAACCGCTCAATCGATTTCAATGAAATTTTGTGGATGTGTAAGGTTGGTTCCAGCTTGAAAGATAGGATACTTTTTGACCCTATAAGTGGTGCTGTTGTCGATTTCCGAAACAGTTTTATTGAGACGATTGAAATTTTTGGGATATGTATGGTTGCTTCAAGTTTGACAGAGAGGATAGTTATGGACCCTTTTGTCGGTACTTTACCAAACATTGGCGGGATAGGAAAACGGGTTGCGGCACTTCTCATTCAAAAATAAAACCAAACGCTATTTCTAAAGTTGTATAATTACAAATTTTAATGAGCATTGTCCAAATAAAGCACTTTGCAAAATCTGAGCAGGACTTAATACGAAAGGTATGAGCAAATCCGGGTGGGTACAACTACATGTAAAAGAGGCTGGATATGCACTCATAGCTCGGGAACGGATTGGTCGATTTTTATGACTTTTTGTTTAAATTCGCAAAACTTTATGGGGATTAGTTGAATTTTTGAATTCTTTGGATTCCAGGCAGTTATAATTTTGCTGCGCAACGTCAATGCACCGAAACTTTGTAACGGAACGCGTTTGATTCGATGGTGAAAGATCAAATCAAATGTCATCCAAGCGATGGTTTCGAGGGGAAAATTTAAAGGCAAACATTCTCATTGCTCGAATATCCCTTATTCAGAACGATTTGCCATTCATATTTAATCGTCTTGAATTTTCCGTGCTTCTCCCTTTCAATCTCAGAGATGGTAAAACCTACCACAAAATTTTCCATATGAGGGAACTCGAGAACGGATCGTCCGATTTGAGCAAAGAGTATTGGATACTCTTTGGATCTGAGCTATCTTTTCTTTGTTGCGTTTGTCTACGCCTAAGGAAGGTTCATACGACGAAAAAAAAAAAATGGAAACTTTGAAAGGGAAATTGGAGGTTTGTAAAAATTTGTTTTCCATTATTTTGTACTATTTTGGAGTGCTACTTTTATTTTATTTATTTATTTTTTTTTTTTTTTGGATTTGATCGTAGTATACAGTGAGATCGCATTTGTCAAAAGATATTTTGGATCAAAAAAAGTAAATTTCTGGTGGAATAGTGAATGCTCCAAATTCAAATTATTTTAGTCAAAAAGTCAATATTGGGCGGGACGAAGTTCACCGGGCACGTTGTATATATAAAAAATTAAAAAATCGAAATTCGGCTTGCAAGACTCTGAAAGTAATCAAAGAAAAATCGACGCACACCATGGCCGGTCGTGCGAAGTTTTTACTTTTATTTTCTCAAATTTTCAAAGGCTAAGAATGCCAATTTATTTTCTGAAACAACTTTTTTGTTTTAGCTTTCGACAACATGAGAAAATAAGAGTAAAAAACACGCGCGAATTTAGTCTCGTGCACTTATGTCCCTGCGCCAAAAAATCACCGCTAGTTCTCTTTGATTATTTTCAGAGTCTTGCAAACTGAATTTCGAATGGAGTATTTTGTCAAACAAAATTAAAAATGGCTCTGCGAAATAAAGCCCCAATGAAATAAGGCCCCAAAAAGAAAATGAAATAAGGCCCCAAAAATTTATACAGGAAACAACAACAACGATTTTTAATACAATTTGGGGTGTTATTTCCTTTTTCGGGGCCTTATTTCCTAATGCAAATTGGGGTCTTATTTCATTATGAAATAAGACCCCAAAAGAAGAAATGAAATAAGTCCCCAAAATTATTTTTTTTATTATTAATTGTTACCCTTCCGATATGGAATGCGTATGGGGGGGCATGCTGCCCCCCTGCACCCCCCTGGCTTGGATTTACTGTTAGATTACGGGGTGAGTGCGAGGTTTAGTATATAAAAAGTTTCTTTAATCTAAATTAATTGATCCAGTATCACCAATATTAAATAAAAAGTAGTTTTCATTATTTTTAATTTCATTATTAAATAAACCCCAAATTTGGGGCCTTATTTCATTTTGTTTTGGGGCCTTATTTCATCGCAGTGGGGCCTTATTTCATAGTTGAAATTGGGGTGTTATTTCATTATGAAATAAGACCTCAAATTTGGGGCCTTATTTCATTTTCTCTTTTGGGGCCTTATTTCATTGGGGCCTTATTTCCTACAGCCATTAAAAATTCCAATTCTTTATATTGGTAGTTAGTTGCTTAGTTCTTATTTTTGAAAGTTAGTTCCCATGTAAGGTGGATTAATTGGATTTCCAACGTTTTATATTTTTAGAAATTTTGTTCGCACTTTATTTTCATATTGTTACTACAAGATCTTATTTATTCAACGGATTAAGTAGTTCAGTGTCTGTGTAAGGCCTTATCAGATCACTCCCCAGGTCCAGAGTCTGAACCTGAATAAGCACAAACACTTATTAGGCTATGTTGTCCATTTTTTCAAAACTGGTTGTTTTGGGCTCTCTTGCAAAAAATTCAATAGGTATGGAAAACTGCAATTTTTTTTTTTGCGTCAACTGAATAGACACAAATATTGAAATTTGAAATAAAAGTTATTGGAAACAGGTTTTCGTAAAATAGCTTTTTTTTTGTTTAAATTTAGTAGTAATTTTTACCGCCCTTATTCACAATAACTTCGTAAATTCGATCCGGCATGGGATCGTACAGCCTCTTTATGTACCTAGTCCAGCAAAATGTCGCTCCGGGTCAATTTAATGACTGCAATAATTGATTCACTGTCCTCAAACTGAAGACCAGTCTCATAAACTTTTTGCACTAACCATATTTTCATAAGAAAACCTTTAAGACTGTAACTGCTTTTATTAACAAGCTTAATAACGGGTGATTTTTTAAGAGGCTTAGAACTTTTTAAAAAAAAAAAACACAAAAAATTCGAAAAAATGAATGAAATATTTATTTGAATCGATAGTTTGAACCTTGCAATTTAATGTTTAAAGATAATTTCATGCAAATGTTGACCGCGGCTGCGTCTCAGGTAGTCCATCCGCTGAGTCCAATTTTGGCATACTCTTTCACACATATCGGCCGGTATCTCACGAATGAATGCATGGATGTTGGCTTCCAGTGCGTCAATCGAAGCGGGCTTGTCCCTATACACATTAGCCTTGACATACCCCCACAAAAAATAATCTAATGGTGTCAAATCGCACGATCTAGGCGGCCAATTGACCGGCCCGAAACGTGAAATTAACTGTTCACCAAACTCGCCTCGCAATTGCGCCATTGTTTCGCGTGCTGTGTGGCATGTGGCACCGTCTTGTTGAAACCACATATCATGCAAGTCAAGAACTTCCATTTCGGGCAAAAAAAAGTTTGTCATCATCGCTCGGTAGCGTTCACCATTGACAGTAACGCTGCGATTCGCATCATCTTTGAAGAAATATGGCCCAATAATACCGCCGGCCCATAAACCGCACCAAACAGTGGCTTTTTCGGGATGCATTGGTAGCTGTTGCAATGCTTTTGGCTGATCTTCACTCCAAATGCGGCAATTTTGCTTATTTACGTACCCATTCAACCAAAAATGAGCCTCATCGCTGAACACAATTTTTCGATAAAAAAGCGGATCCTCGGCCAGCTTTCCAAGAGCCCATTCACCAAAAATTCGACGTTGTGGTAGGTCGGCTGGCTTTAGTTCTTGCACAAGCTGTATCTTAAAAGGCTTTACGCACAAATCCTTCCGCAAAATTTTCCACGTAGTGCTGTAACAAAGGCCTAACTGCTGGGAACGGCGCCGAATCGACATTTCGCGGTCTTCTGTCACACTAGCTGATACGGCCGCAATATTTTCTTCACTACGCACAGTACGTAAACGTGTTGGTGGTTTAATGTCCAATAAAGTAAATTTGGTGCGAAATTTGGTCACAATCTTCCGAATAGACTGCTCAGAAGGTCGAGAATGCCGATCATAAAATGGAAGCAGCGCGCGATGAACATTTCGAACCGAGCACGAATTTTGATAGTAAAATTCAATAATTTGCAAGCGTTGTTCATTTGTAAGACGATCCATGGTTAAATTGCAAACAAAACTGAAGCTGTTTGACAGTGACACAAGGTACTATACTCACGTCAGCTGTCAAAACCAGTGTTGCCAAAACCAAACCAGCTAAAAAATCACCCGTGCATATCAGATAAAAATATACATATTATACAATAATTTCCTTTTGCACTATAGGCGTAGTATTAAAACAAGTGAATGCATTCAGATCCACAAAAAGTCCTACGTAGACGTTGCTGCTACCGGGATGTCTTCTTTAAAAACTTCTC
This sequence comes from Cheilosia urbana, assembly GCA_946477585.1. Classification (NCBI taxonomy): domain Eukaryota; kingdom Metazoa; phylum Arthropoda; class Insecta; order Diptera; family Syrphidae; genus Cheilosia; species Cheilosia urbana. Next base: position 20,349,725 of record OX297853.1, on the reverse strand, counting down.
CATAATCATCCCATTAGGGAAGAATGGGAAAAATATAAACCTAATCCATCTCGACTCGACATCATCTGGTACACAGACGGTTCTAAGATGGAATCAGGGACTGGCTTTGGAATCTACGGTGAGTCAAACCAGGTGAACTTGTCAGTCAGCCTTGGGAAAAACTTATCCATATTCCAGGCTGAAGTCCTTGCAATCAACCATTGCGCTAGAATAAATCTAAGTTCTAACACACGTGGAAAAACCATATTTATATTCTCAGATAGCCAAGCAGCTCTCAAAGCTCTTGACTCATCTGTCATCAAATCCAAACTCGTCTTAGAAACTTTCTTAATCATCTGTGAACTTTCTAAGAAAAGCCTAATCATCCTCCACTGGATTCGAGCCCATAGAGGATTTGAGGGTAACGAATCTGCTGACTCACTGGCTAAAATCGGAGCAACCACTCCACTTATCGGACCCGAACCCTTCTGCGGAGTCGGTAAAAATCATTTCAGGAACTACATCAAGAACCAATCTCGTATGGAGTCTAACGAGATCTGGCAAAATGCAGCTGGGCAGAATTGCACCAGAACATTTTTCCCAAATTCTCTTCCAGAAAATCACTCTTCTTGATTAATCTGGATAAAAACAACCTGAGAATATTAACAGGAATAATTGGCCACGGTCGCGTGAGAAGACATCTTCACCCCATTAGCGTCTCACGGGTCCCATCTGTAGACTTTGTCTCGAGAGTGACGAATCCTCTCACATAAACTAAGAATGTCCGGCCCTTTGTTGTCTCAGGAAAAACATCCTTGGTGATGAAATCGTTAATTCAGTATCTCGGGGAAGGCACAATAGGCTCCTTTAAGAAGCCGGAGTATGCCAGAGCTCCTTTAAGGCTCTCCCGCCCTACATCTTATCTAATCTAATCAAGGTAGACGTTTGATAGGCTATTTTCTTTCACGTTTAATATGAACAATAATTCATTCTTTGAAATGTTTTCGTAATGAAAATACGTTTTAATTTTATTTTTAAACATTTTACGTTTCACAGAGATTTTTTACTTCTCCCCCTTTTTCATTCAAAAAGCGCCCAAATTGGCATTTTCCCCTCAACCTGTGACCACTGCTTGGCAGTTGAAATGGTCTGAGCTATGAGCTGTTTCGAGCCAAGAGACCAACTGCTCGTTAGATCGTTACTCAGTCTTTTGCTAATCTCTCTTTCTGTCATTTGTCATCAGAACGTTTGCGATTGCGATCGATTAATATCGATTTCTAGGTGGTATTGCCTAGTCCAAAATCGTTTTCGTTCTTTGGTGCGAGTGTGTCGCAAGAAAACTTTTAATGAACTTGAAAGTTTCAAGTGACCCAGTTGTTGGATTTTTGTTATTCACCAGGAACCCCTTTGTGGAGTTGATTTAGAATTGACTAACCAACCGTCAGTACACCGTCAATACGTTACAAGTTGATATTGTAACGCATAACTCAAGTCGCTGACCCCAAATACCTACTGGAACACACTATTCACGCCTAGGATGATGCTCACTTTCGGGCATCTATATTCACCCACCTCGTCAAGTCAATTTGACTTTCTCTACATTCGAAGGAAGTACGAACCCTTAACGTTATTGACAGCTTCAATCAATCACAAGAACGAAAGTTTCAAGAAGCACACAACAGCACGCCACAGGAGGCGCGCTAGGCGCTACTCCATCCTCCATGGTATAAGGTATAATAAATATAGCACGGGAGGAAATTTGCCAATTTGCGATAATGTAAGCCACTGGCACTAGCAATGTAAACGTCGTTGTCGTGGCCCATCACAGCATGAGTGTGTGTATTATTTAATTTTCTTTTCACCATCATTTGACGAATAAATTACTCGGCTCAGATTGGGGTGGTTGGTGGATGAATTTTAAATTCAGCCTCCTACTTCCATACACACACGCGCATGTGTGTGTTTGTGTTTGTAATTAGTTAACGTAATTGCTGGTAATATTGTTACACGCTGGCTACATGGAATATAGCTAGTGGTGCTGTCGGTTCCAATGTTTTCGGTTCTCTTTGTTTTATTACTTGCACGGTGTAATTAATTGTTGACAATTTGACGTCAAGGGGAGCTTGACAAGTAATTTTCGTAAGGGTGTTCTGGCTCGTCCATGGAATACTGATGGATTGCCTTCGATTCGAAGGCTAAAACTACGAGCTTATATATAGATAATGGAAAAGTACGAAGTACCGACATTCTGTCGAAGTGGATTGTTATAGGAAACAGCAGGTGAGCTCGGGAACGTTATCAATGTAACCAGAAATTAATTACAATTTGGAAAGTTCGTTTTTGTTGAAGGGAGCCAGTCAGAGTACTACGGGCAAATGGCGAAGTGAAAGGTGGCTGGATGATAATGTCAATGGAATGGTGGGGGTTTGTGAACAGTCTGCTGTAGACAAGCAAAACGCTTTTGTTCCAATAATTGTAAATGAATTAATGAAGGATGAAAGGAGGAGAATGTCGTACATTATTTTTGTTAATGTTTCTAATATGAACTCGTCGGTTTTAATGGTTTTATTTTTTATTTTGTAGGGTAGGTATAGGTACCTATTTGATGCATAATTCGAGATGAACGTATACTCGGAACTTTATTCTAAAAGGACTCGCATTGAAGGATAGGGTGCGATGACAACCTACAGTAGCTATACAGTATTTGAGGTGGCCGGGACATTTAACTACAACAAATCGGTTTGGCCTAAGAGTCTTTGATTCTGTTAATTGCAGAATTCGACGGTCTTTTCTGTGTTTCCCATGTTCTACAAAGGCATATGTTTGTGACGAAAATAGGTCGACGATTGGTATTCGAAAAATTGATGTACGTAAGGGAAATTGTTTTTATGAAATCAGTCCTCTATAAATTAATCCCCAGAAGGACCAAGTAGCAATATTGTGATCACATGCGTCAACTGAGAAGGTAGGTTGTGCAACTTTTTCGAATCCACATTTGCCCTTTCGGCTATCGCTCTCTCAAAGGGATCTTCCTTAGACCTGGAAGTCCTTTTTCCTAACACCGATTTATAAGAAGGGATCAAAGACCAACAGGCGATATTTATGTCTCATAAAAAAACTTTAACATAATTCCCAAAAATTTTGTAAGTATTTTCTATGGAGCCTTAAGCAAGTAATTTATTTCCCCAATCCCGCGCGGTTTTCTTAAAACGACTACCAACCTTATCGAACTGATAATCCTCTGCCCTCTCTGCCCTACAAAGCGGAAAAGAGGTCGACGTTATTACAACAGATTTCAGTAAGGATTTTGGGTCTCTCCTTGTTTGCAACAAACAACATATTTAAACTACAAGTACCTTGAGGTCGCTTTGCAATCGACTTGAGATCGGAGACAGTTATATTTTTTTATATCTCCCATACATTCTATCTTCTTGATTTAGACCTAGTCGAGGTCAGACCCACTCGAGAGAGAATAAAATTGTATTATGCAAAACGGAAGATCATCTTTTTGTTTTTCTTGGGCAACAAATCGGAAAAAAACAGCAGGGGACACTATTCACCCTAACACTCCCTATGCTGACAATCGGCCCTAGCGAGGTCTCCGTCGGAACGGAAAATTCTCCGCAACGCATACTCTTTCGGAGGCTCGCATTCCATTCGATGTGTCTGACTTCGGAAGAGAAATAAACAATTGGGATGGCGTACTGTAAATCGTAAACAAATTCCGCAACCAATTTCTGTCGGAGGACGTGTCGGAACTTTACTGTCAAAAAATTCACTTCATCGCACTTCAACGTAATTCGCCGATATGCGTTACAAAATGTCGGACCGAACTGTTGTTCCGAAGTATACCTCGCAGCAAAAATCCTCCGAATCGTATAAAATTGGAAGAATTTTCCATTCCGACGGATACCTCGCTAGGGCCGAACATACAATTTTTCAAACTGATTTCCTCAGATACCTACTGACTCCAGTGCCGTTGCCGGAGAGAAATATTATTAGGTAGTATTGTATCCCAAAAAGGGGAGTATTTTGAAAAAAGTAGTAGTACGAACATTTTTTAGTCTTCAAAACTAAATGTCATTAAAAAACAAAACAGAAATAAATTATTATTTCTAAAAATAAAAGTTGGCTGTCGTTGGTTCTGGTAGAAGGTGATTTTGGTGCTAAATTTAAACGAATAGCAGCAGACTCAATTTTTTTTAGAACCTCTAGCAGCACAAGACACTTTAACAAAACTTTTAATTTTATTGAACTATACATAACAATTCACAGAGTTAACAAAAAAAAAAAAAAAAAAAAACACGAAACCACAATCTGATGACAGATGAACATTGCGTGAAGCCAACGAAAAACAAAAACAAACTAGGAAGAGGGAAATTCCCTTTTTGATGACAGTTTGGAAGATAAAAGTGCTGCCAAATTTGAATTAAATTTATTAAGGTTGAAATTACACTTTCCTGCAAGTGTGAGATATTTTATGGCTTTGTTATTTTAGGTCCTTCAAACAGATCTAAATTGCCGTAGAAACCGTTAAAAACTTAATGTCTGAAAATAATGTCAGTCTATCACGTTCTCAATTAAGAGCAACAAGTCTCCCCCGATTTTACTGTCCCCACGGCCAACCTATAACTTTCCTGCAATCCATTCGTGAACGTGGTATTTTATGCGACAGGGAGCTTAGTTGCCGTTCGCATATTAATGAGATAGTTACCAAAGCAAGGTCATCACTTGGCTGTGTTAAAAGATGGTCCAAGGCATTCTGGGAACCGTGTGTGACCAGATCCTCATGTATGACTTGTTTCGATCTATTCTCGAATATGCTAACTTAAGTCCCTTTCAACGTTTTTATGTTTCTGGAATCGAGAGCTTCCAACGTCGTTTTTTCGAGTTCCTCTTTCTCAAACAGATCATTTTATCTTAGCTCCTTATTGCGAAAGTTTCAAACTTATAAACATTGAAGAGGGGCCTCCACAAAAGAGGGGCCCAATAGAGACTTCGGAATAAAAATTCAAATTCATACTAGTACCTAAAACTAGTAAACAACTTTTCCTTTCATATTTTTTTCGCGTTTTACCTTTACCAAAACCGCTTTATTTGCAATCTTTTGGAACGACATCTTGGAGCGATTCAACGCTACGAGCAAGATGTTTCTAGACCCGAAAATGATTCTTGAATCGGCAATGCGTGCATTAGAATCATTGAAATCATTCTTGGAATCCAAAAGAAAAGATTTTGATAAATACGAGGAAGCTGCCAAAAAAATATCTCAGACAGAGGAATACGTATACAATACAATCACGCACCAGAATTAGAATCGTTAGGCTGAATCCGCTCGATTACGGGAAAGCACAAGACGCAAATCTTTCACCGAAGGAAAAATACAAAGTCTCCGCCTTTATCCCAGTGGTTTACTAGCTATGTGTTTCTCTTACCGAAAGATTGCATGCCTATGAAGCTGTACGTTCGAGATTTGGATTTCTTAATCACATCAAGAAGATGGATGTTGAAAATTTGCACGCTGCAGCAGAGGCATTGGTGAAAGTTTATCAGGATGATTAAGAACCTAGTCTTGGTAATGAGTTGGTTCAATTGGTATCTTTGATCGACTCAAACAACAAAGACTATGAGGGGACCAATCTCCGGAACTATTTTATTACCAAATTCTCGAAGACCAAAATTTCAGAGCTACATTCCCAAACCTTGAAATTGCATTGAGAATATATTTGGTCACTGTACACAACTTAATGTTTTCTGATAATGCTAAAGCTCTTGCTTTATATCCATCTATGACAGTGACAAACAAAAGAGGCAAGGATCATTATATCAATTATGTTAGCTAAAGCGAGATAGCCTATTAGCATGAAAAGCGATTTAATGTAACCCTGTAGTGAGATGGTGTGCTTTAGTTTTTCTCCTCACTTTTATATTATTATTTTGTGAACTTTCAATAGGACAAGGCTTGAGGAGGATAAGAAAAATAAAGAAGAATTCCAAAGGAATATAAAACAGTGAAGTAAATTCTAATGTGTGTTTTATTTTGACTGCTTGAATTTGCAAATTTGGTTAATAAAAATTATAAAAAAAACAGGCTTCGAACCACAATGGAACAAAACAGTCTATCCAAGCTTTCTCTCCTGAGCATTGAAAGTGATTTGCTTCGGGAACTGGATTTCAGCGAAATCATCAACGATTTTTCGGCGAAAAGAGCTCGGTAAGATCCGTTCGTTGACACTAAAATTTAATTTTAGATAATTCTTGTTTCCGATTATATTTATATATTCGTTAAATAATAAAAGAATCTATACTTGGTTTTACAATAAATAATTATTTATTGGAAAACTCGACTGAAAAAAATTGTTCATTTTATTTGAGAAATAATTTGGGGCCAAGGGGCCTCCACTTCTTTGTTGCCCCGAGGCCTCCAGACCTTTAAATCCGGCCCTGACATTGAGGAACGCAGGGCCACAGGAGACAGTCTTTTCATTCAGCGACACCTCTCAGGCACCACCGATTGCAGATCTCTTTACAACTTTATCTGATTTAACTTTAACCCTAATTCGTAGTCTGCGCTGTCCCCGCGTCTTTTCCGTGTCTCCTGTCTTCCAGAACACCGCACCTTCTCTGTCTCTAACAAACCAATCTTGCGTATACTGCGAAAGGTTAACCTCCTTGTTTTCGACATCAACCGCAGCACAACCGCAGCTTTAAGTGACTGTTATAACGTGTATTAAGCCTTATATATTTGGTTTGGTTTTTCCTCAACCTTTTGCTGAACAAATTATACAAGATTTATAGAAATTAAAATCAGTTCGCCAGATCTTTGAAAAGGTTCTAGCAGCTTATACAAAAATGTTTTTTGGATCTGTTTGTTAGTACCTAACTATGGCAAAAATATGTCATACACAGCTTCAAATATATGCTAGCTCCTGTTTTCTGTAATATCTAGCTTTATTTGTTAAAGTTCAGCTTCCTAGGCTCCGGCCCGCTTTGAGTTGCACTCTAGGTATAAGGAGATCTTAACCGTCTTAAAGTGTGCACCTGGATGCTGTTACCTAAAGAACCAGTCTAAATGTAAAGGCTTGTTAGTTAGCTCTAGTTGGAGGAAATCACAATAGGCCCACTTGTTGCCGCAGCCTATAGACATTTTTTTTGGCGCAACAGGTCCGTTGGGAGCCTAGGCCTAGCTTCTCTTAACCATTCGTGTTGCGTGAGCTTTTCATTTTGGAACGAATGAAAGGGATCTATACAATTTTATGCCGCGAAGCTCCTTCATGACAGTCTTACTCTAGGGTCTTTGTCAGACGTTCGCAAAAGCAGCACAGTGGACAAAAATTTGGGTTGAAATTTGGGTTTTTTATTCGGGATCTTCCTATATGTAAGCAAATGAAGCCGAAGGGGGACCCCGATTTTTTTTTAATCTGCCAAAGGCTGCACAAATCCTAAGGACTGAGCTAGCTATTATTATTTGAAAGGATTGCTGGACCATAAAACTCAAATCCGCATACACCTTAGAAGCTGAATACTTCTTAATTCTTAATTCATTGTCAAAGCAAACAAAAAAAAACATAACATCCACACACACCGTTGGTTGATGTCCACCCGTTGCAGCTAATATCCTGACTCATCGCTCAGCGCATTACCACGATGACAAGCAACATTGCAAAAGTTATGCCATCACGAAGTTCCACTTCAACCTGCTACTATATGCGACATGCATACAGCTTGCGCTGCACAAATACATCAGGCAGTAAACTTACTCTTAAAGGGTTGAACTTCGATAAATCGATTCTGCCGTTTTTAGAGCATCGCATGACATCTGCACCATCCACCAACCTACTGTCACATTGGTTCAAGTATAGGGACAACGTTGCCTCTCAAAAGCATCCTCCTGGACCACTGACCCATACCCACACACGGTGATAGCGAAATTTTTATCCGAAAAGCAGCTGTTCTTGTCCCCTTTTTTTTCAACCCAATTTTTTCCACCATTGTTGTTATTGCCTGCGAGTTGTGACCCAGTTTTCGTGAATGAAACAAATTTCATTTCTTGTTTGAAAGTTTTCACTATTTCCAGCTGGGAGTGCAATTTAATATAGAAATACAAAAACCAACATAAAAAAAAGGTATAAGTACCCACCATCACCTTCCTCAGTGGGACTTTGCTTAGTCCTAACCAAAAAAAAATGGCTGTCACTCCGCACACCATTTGCAGCATGATGGCGGGGCGTGAGCAGGACGACTGCATCTCGAAATCGTTTTTGGCAACGGATGCGCATATATTTGGAAGATACACACTGCAACAAACAAAAAATAATAATAGAATAAATCTAATGCCTCCAGGCAGGTGGATGGCACTCAATCAGAATTGATAGATTGTAGGTGCCAAAGCTGATTTCGAAAACTCATGAATATGCATTACTTTGCCGCATAACCCTGAGCGCAGATAAATGTTGACAGAAAAATCGAAGCGCATTTCAGCAGGCAGATATATATAGAGCGGCGATTGTTTTGTATTTAGTTGCGGAAGCTTAAATGAGGTTAACAGGCTTAACCGATGTCATTGTTATCCGTCTAATCAAATGCATATATTAAGCGGTTTCAATTTTATTGCATCATTTTTGTTTGTTTGCTTCTCATGCAAGGGAATGTGTGTTGTAAACTCGAAGTATGTTTTTTCGATGGCAGATCCTTCAATTTTTTGCGAAGTAGAGAGAGGAATTTGCGGGATTCTTTCTGTGCTAATGGGACCTCGTAGCTCAACTGAAAAGATAATGGGACTGAGGCCCGTTTGCTGATAGTAGTTATAGCGATTTAAGTTCCACTTAAAATCTTATGTGATATAGAAAAAGTAGCCCATAAGGTATTTAAGTAAAACTTAAATCGCTATTTGCTTTCAGCAAACGGGCCTGAGACATCTTAAACTTAAGAAAGGCTTATGGGTGCCATAGCTACGGAATGGGTAGCGGACAAACAACGCAAACATAATGCTGAAGTGGATCAGGATTACATAGCATCAAGGAAGGGTGTGCACGCGTTACCTACTAAAAGAGCGAGTAGCTCGTTCGATTCAAGGAATGTATAGAGGGGGCAAGAAGGTCAAGCAGGCAACATCAGCACAATGGACTTAGATAATTATGTATATGGCGTAGAATAGAAACGTGGATGGTAGAAAAATATGCACGCTATTTAGGAAAAACGTTACTAGTACAATATGATGAATGCCGCCCAAAGAAATCTTAATTGATCGAGACTTGCAGAAACCAACGGCGTTAGTTGTTGATTCGGGGCAGATCACGTAAGATCGGTTTGAAATAAGTTATGTTCATTGTTCAGTTCTTTTTTTATCGTAAGTTTTCAATACATTTGTGGAGAATAAGCTGGATGAAGCTCTTAGGCCTGTTTGCTGATACTGCTCATAGCCACTTAAGTTCCACTTAAAGTCTTATTTGACAGTTTATGACATAGAAAAAGTAGGTCATAAGGTACCTATTTAAGTAGAACTTATAAATCGCTATGAGTAGTATCAGCAAACGGGAATTAAACTCGTAAATTTGGCGGTTTTGCTAGTTTCGGAGGCCTATAAAGTTTCGACGATTCATTTCGTTAGGGCCCTTACTAATAGACTAATTTTTTTTCAAATATGTTAGCATTAATTTAATTCGATTGAATTTAAATTGCACTGCGGAGACCAGTTTAAGTACTTCAACTCGGGTTAAAACTAAATCTCATAATAGTGACATTTCTTCGGTCAAGCTTAGTACGCTGCTCGAGCTAAATTTTCGCTCCCATATAAAATTCTTTCCAAAATTTATCTGAGCTAAATCAAAGCGAACGCATTTAGCCGAGTGGCACGCTGCTCGAGCTAAATAATCAAACTTTTGTTTCAGGGTGGACCTGGGCCTCAACCAATACGCCTCTCCAGTTAGTGCGATCTTTGGCTAACTGCCTCCATTTGCGCACACCAAGTTGGTTTAGGTCCCCTTCCACTTGAGCGCGCCACCTAAGGCGAGGTCTTCCTCTACTGCGTTGTCCCTCCGGGTTGGAATCGAAGACTCTCCGGGCCGGAGCGTTGGTATCCATTCGCTGACCAGGTCGATGTCGCTGTACAGCTCGTAGAGTTCGCTGTTAAATATTCTCCTCCAAATCCCGTCAACGCAAACGGGACCAAAAATCACTCGAAGAATTTTGCGTTCGAAGCGACCAAGAAGATCCTCATCCGTTTTTGCTAGGGTCCATGCTTCTGCGCCATAGAGCAGGACAGGGATGATGAGAGTCTTATATAGAAACTCCTTAGTGCTTCTTGACAAGGCCTTACTAATCAATTGCCGTCTTAGACCAAAGAAACAGCGGTTGGCAAGAGTGATTCTTCGCTTGATTTCTGAGGTGATGTCATTTTCAGAGTTAATAGCGGATCCGAGGTAGACAAAGTCCTTCCTCAAAGTTATAGCTGTCTATCGTGACGTTCTGTCCGATTCTTGGATGTTGTGTGTCCCTTCTTGTTGACAGCATATATTTTGTTTTAATTAATTAGGCCATTTAAATGGGGCGGTACATTTTCTCAAGCTTAATTTTGACAGATCTTTGTGTTCTGTTGTTTTGTTTCAATTTTGTATTGCGGGGAATAGGTAAGCAAGGAAGGTTTTTTTTTAATAAATACCTCGACGAGGAGTACCTAGAACCGGAAATGGTTAAAATCAGAGTGTTGAATTTTTGAAGTAGGTATGTGAATTATTTTGAAAGAACAGCAGTTTTCTTAACACTTATCCGCGGCGTGCATTATTTCAAAATTTAACTGGGATTTTAATTAATGTTTGGAGAAAAAAGTTGGAGGGCAGATAAAATTTAGTTTAGTTCGAGCAGCGTACCTACTTAGCTTCAGGAAATAAGTAAAAGTGAAATGGTAGGTATATGTAAAATTTATCAAGAAGCTAAAAAAATTGAAAGTGGATAAAATGTTGGTGGCTTCGTAGTTAGAAGATGAATTTATCGAGGAGCTGATGGAACAGCAGATGGTGAATTAACGCCGTCCACGTCTTCGACCATAGACGTGTTTTTTTTTAGCTTCGATATCAGCATATAGCGGGCTAGCACTTCAGTCAATGATAACTATGGTAGTTTATTTTCAGAAATATTGGCTAAAAAAAGAGGCATATTGGGGGCTAAATTCAAAATTAATACTCAGCAGACAGCAAAAAAGCAATTGCCAAGACAAACAATAAAAAATAAATGTAGGGGAGAGGGGGGCAGTTTAGGACAACTTAAGAAAAAGTACTAAAAAAAAAACTTTTTAATACTACTTTAATAAAATTTTACCGTGGCAAATCCACTTCAAACAAACATCTGATGGATATTGAAACGATACCAACTTAAAAAAAAAATAAGATAAAAAGAAAAGTGTGTTTCCAGACGACGGTTGTAATTTTTTTTATTCCTAGACGTAAGCATATTATTCTTACATTATGCTCAATTTACAAATTAAAAGTGTTCAAGTATAATGTTTATATGTGTAGCGATGTTATTCAACCAAAATATTAACAATTTACATTGTTTCTAAAAAAATAAGAAGTTTTTAGTTTTTTTATCCCTCTCGGGGCACTTTTGGACAATGCGCGAGGGGGGCTTTTGGACATGTCCTAAACTGCACCCTTTTATCACTTTGAACAATCTATTTCAGTGTGATTGTTTTATGTTTTATTTGTTTAGGTTTATCTCTGCACTAATGGTAAGAAATTACAAGAAAAAGAAGGAAACCGCTCCTAATGAGCTTTTTTTTTAGAAATGTCCAAAACTGCCCCCTGGTTGTCTTAAGGTGCCCCCCCAGAGGGGAAGAATGGTACACTTTAAAGAGATTATTAAAATAAATAAAAAATATATAAATCATAACTATACATATAAATTTGGATATAAGATTCAAAGATAAAACAACATGTAATAATAATTTTCAAGATCCGAAGGGATACTCCGCTTTTTAATGGATCTAGAGCGATTTTTGTAAAAAGTGTCCTAAGGACCCTCTCCCCTACATAATTTTATGTGAAATTTAACATAACGTAGGTTTGAAATCGATCTTAAATCGGTTTAAGCTTCGCCTTTAAATGCACCTGTATCCAGCGGGCTTAATACATATTTTTGAGTGAATATTATAAATGTTGTTGGAGCAGAACATTATCATCATCCACATAATCACCATCATCACCATCCTAGTTCCGATTATCTTGAATTTGTATAATCGAATTTGTATATTTGAATCTGGCGCTTAAATTATACCATTCACCATATTTTTTCTTTCTTTTAATTCGCCACATAGTTCGAATTTTTAAATATAACGTAATGTCTCTCAGGCGAAAACAAAACCCTGTTATTTCCAAATTGTATATAAACCCTCCATGAAATAAAGCTTTTATAATTCGTTGTTAAAACCCTTCGGGGAAACTATCTTGTTTTTCTTCGCTCGCTATCGCTTTTCTTTGTCGCAATCGCAAAATTTCCCAAGTCGTACATCGTTCGCTTTATCCTTTGTTGCAACCGAAACATTGCACAAATTCGCATAGTCGCATCCGTTTGACAAGTTGGTCAAACGCAGCAACCAGGATCTATCTAGCCCTTACTCGAAGGTCAACTAGAGGTCCCGAGGTTGACGGTCGAAAAAACCTTCGAACGTTCATTTTGGCGCCCAACGTGTTAAAAAACTCAATAAGTAAAAAAGAACTAGTGTAAAAGTGTACATTTACATACTAAAAAACAGACAAAAAGTGTAAAAAGTGCTTATCGAAAAATCAGCCTAGAGTTTGCAAAGAAACCTAGGAACAAAAAGCCTAACAAAGGCACACGAAAAACTATAAAACTATAAAATTCACACAGAACAATAGACATTAAAAAGATTTGTGAATTTCAATTTCGGTTTCGGTTTCGGTTTCGGTGATCGCGTTCGCGAGTGCAAGGTAGCAGCTGCAGAAAAATCCACATTAAAAAAGGACAAAAGCTGAAGAAACTCATCACAAATTGGCTGAGAAGGGAGACAAATTCATTAGTGGGAGATAAGTATAAATCCCCACTTCCAGGTACTGATTATTATATAGTTCAATTAGTCGAATGTGCGTCTCGTCTACAAACATCAAACGCAGTTTCTCTCTTCCTACCCAAGAGCATAGAAACAATTAAATTAATATCGATATACAAAACGCACCTTCGATATAAGTTGGACAAGCATGCAAAATTACTAATTACTAAATAAAAATCATCAAATATTAACCTAACAATATACTATATTAAAACAATATATACGTATTATTTTAAAACACCTAAACATCATTATAAAATAAGTTGAGAAAAACATATTTGCTGCAAGTAAATTTTCGCCATACATTAATGTGTTCCGTCGTCGATCTTGGCACAGTCCATGCAAAATTATAATCCACAAAAAGCTCAAGTGAAAGACACGTTCCACTCCACTTTGTGCCGCACTACCTCCACACTCCACTCCGACTTTAGTCCACTTGTTCTCCACTAGCAGCCGATTGATAATTTGCCTCGCTCTAACCAACTTCTTGCTACCAATTACCATTGCACTTTTTCGTTTTCGCTCGTTCGCCCGTTCTCTCTTCGCTCGCTCGTTCTTCACAGATTGTAAAGCTGTGAAAGAAAGTTGTTGGAGTATTCAAGCTCGCTCTACTTCTCATCAGAATTGTATGCAGATCTACCTCGTCAAACTTCGCTTTTCACCACGCATTTGTTCCTCTCGTTGCATTGATCTTAATTTCGCTTCAAGTTCAATTCGTCGCTTCGGCGGGGGAGAAAGTGCTTCATCCATCGTATGCACCGAAAGGAAGCTTTCGTTTGGGAAAAATACTTAGTACACATACAAGGTATACCATTTATGTACTTTGAATGCATCGTTGGATTTTATAAATCTATATTATTTCGCAACAACAATAGTAGCTTCGTTGACATTTACCATTGGATCGCATTTTAGAAACCTGCAAATTTGGACATAAATTATCGAATTCAACTCGCCGCTGGATAATCATTCTTGCAGAGTTTTCTAATTTTCTTTGATACGCCTTTGGGTCATTGTATTGTTTGTATATACATACAAATCATAATGGTTAATGAAGAAGCCAGTGCGAGTGCAAGTGTGAATGCTTCGCTCGAGGAGTTGAGGCAGCAGCGCTCATCAACGAAAGGAAGCATAACAAGATTGAAAAATTATGTAGAAACTAAATTGGATATTTTAACACCAACTGAACTTGAATGTCGCTTGGGCATTTTAGAGTCCTATTTCAAACAAGTTCTCGTGTACCAAACCCAAATAGAGCGGTTAGCACCAAGCGATAATTGTCGAAGTGATCTAGAGGATCTATATATTTCTTCAAAAACTCGAATTCTGTCGCTCATGGGAACAGGAAGACGAGGAAGCGTAAGCACTGCAGAAACAACATTTGCGGTGCCACATTCGGTCAATCATTTACCAAAGCTTAGATTGCCACGATTCAATGGGAAATACTCCCAGTATAAAAATTTCATTCATTCGTTCAAGGCTATGGTTGATAATGATCCCAGTTTAACAAAAACTGAAAAATTTAATCATTTGTTGACGTGTCTGAGTGATCAAGCACTCGGCACGGTCAAAGCGTTCCAAGTTACGGAAGAAAATTATCCGAAAGCGTTAGCTAGGCTCAAGGAACGGTACGACAACGACACGATGATATTCTTAGAATACATATCGGAATTGTTCGAACTACCTAAGGTCCCCAAGGCATCTGCTGCCGCACTGAGGAGTTTAGTTGATGATATTTCTGCTCTTTTTAATTCGTTGCAGTCACTAGGATCTTTTGAAAAAATATGCAATGCAATAATAATATACATTGCAATGTCAAAGGTGGATTCGGAGACACAGTCGAAGTGGGATGAACACTTAGACTACAAAGATGTTCCCGATTGGAAGGATTGTGCGGAGGTTCTTAGCAAACGCTGCCAATACCTCGAAGTGAGGGATAGTAAGATTCTAAGATCAGAATCAAATCAAGCAAAGGTTGCTAAACCAAAAACTTCGAACTCGACTCAACGTTCTCTCACTTCCCTCGCGGTTGCTCAACGTTCTTGCGTCTTTTGTCGAGACAAAAACCATTCCATCACCGGCTGTATGAGCTTCACTGGACTTACAGTCATGGATCGTTTTACAAACGCAAAGAAATTAGGACTTTGCTTAAATTGTTTAGGAAAGGGTCATGGAGTATCGAAATGCACATCAACGTATAGGTGCAAGCAGTGTAGGCAACCACACCACAGTCTTCTGCATAGACCTCAACAGCCGGAGAGCGCCTCAGGAAGCAGGGAAGCATCAACATCAGCAGCTGTTAATGCAGCAGTGGAAAAGGATCATGCTCCTGAGGCTCAGGACATTTTGGCAACAGCACTGGTTTTAGTAAAAGATTCCTCAGGTAGCTTTCAACTAGGAAGAGTTCTTTTGGATTCGGGGTCGCAAGTTAATTTTGTCAATGAGAAATTTGCAAAGGCTCTACAGCTACAAAAACAAAGAAAGAAGGTTGACATTGTCGGTATTGGGGTAGCCGAAACCAAGATTAATTTCCAGACTCAAACTACCATTCGCTCCAGGTATAACAACTTCGAGGTAACCCTGGAATTCCTTATAGCTCCATCCATTACTGGTTATCAGCCGGAATCAGCGCTAAGCGTCAAGGACTGGAATGTTCCCGATAATCTCGAACTCGCCGATGAATATTTCTATCAACCGTCGAGAATAGATTTGTTGCTAGGTGCTGAAGCTTTCTTCGATCTTCTCCAAGTAGGACAAATTAAACTAGGACAGGAACTTCCTTCATTACAAAAAACGTCGCTAGGTTGGATCGTTTCTGGGAGGTATAGAAGTCATCCAAACATATCAAGGAAATCCTGCTGTCTCAGTTCGAAAGAAGATTCACTCGAGAGATATGTGGAGAAATTCTGGGAAGTTGAGAACGTTCTAGGTCATAGGTCGAAATGGACAGAGGAGCAGAAGGAATGCGAACAACATTTTGTGGACAACATTGAGGTTCTCCCTAGCGGTCGTCTGTCAGTTCAACTCCCTTTCAAGAATGATCCAAGTTGTTTAGGAACATCTTTTGATATTGCGTTTAGGCGATTCCTAGCACTCGAGCGTCGATTGTCCAAAAACCCTTCGTTGAAAAGTCAGTACGCAGACTTCCTAAGTGAGTACCAGCGGTTGGGTCACATGACTCCAGTAAAAGATCTCAAGTTACAAGAACCACATTACTACCTTCCACATCAATGTGTGATTAGGCCGGATAGTAGTTCCACTAAATTAAGGGTGGTTTTTGATGCGTCATGCTGCACTTCTTCGCACGTTTCATTAAATGGAATTCTCATGGTTGGACCGACAATACAAGATGATCTGTTTACAATACTTCTTCGTTTCCGATTGCATAGATATGCTCTGACAGCGGACATCGTCAAAATGTATCGGCAGATCTTAGTGCACCCATCACACCGTAAATTCCAGTACATTCTCTGGAGGGAGAATGAACACGTACCGGTACAAACATACCAGCTTAATACCGTGACATACGGTACATCGTCTGCACCATTTCTGGCGATTCGATGCCTTAAATACCTGGCAGACAAAAACAACGAACGTTTTGAACTAGGTTCTCGCGTGCTCCAATCAGATTTCTACGTCGATGATATGCTGACTGGAGCAGACGACTTGGATACTCTAGTACGAATACAAAGCCAGGTCGTTGCACTTCTGAAGTCGGCAGGGTTTGAGCTATCAAAATGGAATAGCAATGCCGAAATGGTCGAAGTAATGAACCCCGAGAATAAAGAGATTAAGCTAAACGAAGCTAATCTCAGCAGTACTCTAGGAATCGCCTGGAACTCACTCTTAGATACATTTATTTTCTCATACAAACCCAACCGAACCTTTTCAAAGGTTACAAAGAGAAGCATACTCTCGCTGTCGTCATCGCTTTTTGACCCAATGGGTCTGGTAAGTCCTATTATTATCAAGGCAAAAATCATTCTCCAAAAGCTGTGGATCGAGAAAGTGGATTGGGATGCGTCAATCTCCCAAACCATTGAAACTGAATGGCGGCAATTCATTCTAGATTTACAGTCTTTGCAAAACATCACAGTTCCGAGGTATGTCTTGAACCCACAAAGAAAATCGTTTCAAGTCCACGGCTTCGCGGACGCATCCATGGCTGCATATGGTTGCTGCATATATCTGAGATCCATAGATGTATTCGGAGTGGTTAAGGTTGAACTCTTTGTTGCCAAATCGAGAGTAGCACCAGCGAATAAAAAACAACTTCCTCGCTTGGAACTGTGCGCAGCTCATTTATTGTCGAATCTTTGGATTAAAATTCGTACGATCTTCGTGACTGCACCATCTGCAGTTTACTTTTGGACAGATTCACAAATTGTTCTTCATTGGATTTCAACGCATTCGTCAAAGTTGAGCACCTTCGTGGGAAATAGAGTCGCTGAAATACAAGAAAATACAGCGGACGTTCATTGGAACCATGTGCCAACACTGCAGAATCCAGCAGACATAGTCTCAAGAGGTTGTGAAGTGAAGGAGCTCGAAACATCGATTTGGTTTAGAGGACCCAGTTTTCTATTGGAATCTGAGGACAAATGGCCATCCGCTGTGGACATCCAGCTCTCCGCAGAGGAATTCGCTTTGGAGAAGAAGAAAACAGTCCTGTTGTCTCAAAAATTGAACTCCACTTATTTGCTCGAAGTCATTCAAAAGTACAGTTCGTACAACAAGCTTCTTCGTGTATTTGTTTATGTTTTAAGGGTCCGAAATTGGAGGCTAGGTCGAGTGCCACAACGAAGTCTCTTAGCCTTGTCTGAACTAGACGAGTCTCTTATTCGTATCGTACATCTGGTCCAGCAAGACGCGTTTTCAGGTGCAATAAAGTCCCTTCAAAACCATCAAAACCTGAAAGGGTCAATTAAGGGGTTAAATCCCTTCCTACAGGAGACAAGCGGTCTACCCTTATTGAGAGTAGGAGGACGCTTGAAGCATGCCAACATCCCAGAGGAATGTAAATACCCGTTGCTGCTCCCCAAAGATTCTCATTTCACTCATTTATTGGTCAGGCATTTACATCTGACAAACTTTCATGCGGGGCCAAAAGCACTAGTAGCGTTAGTGAGAAATCGATTTTGGATCATCAACGGTCGGGAAATTGCTCGTCAAACAGTCCGGAACTGCATCCACTGCGTCAGATATCGGCCGAAGCTGTTAGAGCAGGTCATGGGAGATTTGCCTTTGCGGAGGTTAACCCCGTCACGTCCTTTTCTATGTTGTGGGGTAGATTTCTGCGGTCCTGTTTATACTCACTACAAGATTAGGGGAAAAATTCCTTATAAAACCTACGTGGCAGTTTTTGTTTGCTTCTCGTCGAAAGCTGTTCATTTGGAAGCCGTATCTGATTTGACAGCTGATGCGTTTATTGCATCACTGAAGCGGATGATAGGTCGAAGAGGTCTTCCACGAG